>CAJPVJ010000729.1:0-14098 GCA_905397405.1 Oppiella nova
CGAGACAAAGCCCATACGAAATATACCAAACAATAGCTGATATATGCCTATCAGTAGCGCAATCATTGATGCCATTTGTATGTTTGAGTATTGCCTTTGAACTGATCCGGGTGTTGTTGATCCGTTGATCAGAGTTTGGTTGATAATCGGGTTAGCATTGGACGCATTCATGTCAGTGATTACGGATCCAGTCATGAGAGACACGATCGCGAAAGTACCTAAAAATTTCATTCAGTTTATAGTAAGACTTATATACAGTATATGACATCCGGATAGACATACCGATTGCTGAGTGTTTCGATGAACCCATAAATGAATAGATAAGCGCCGGGAAGAAAGATGAATACAAGCCGTACACAGGGCTCACATGAGCTAATAGGCTATAACCCATACCTAAAATGGGACAGGTATGTATTTAGTGAATAGTTTATTTAATTAGTATGTAGACACTTACTCTGCGGCACTTGAAACACAGCAATAGTAATACCGGTCACCAAATCGGCAATGAAATCGGACTTCCAGTTGTAGTTATAGAGCCAATCGGTGATTGGAAGCACGGACTTCAGGGTCCTTTTCATGGTATCGGGTGAACAAGTGGGTCGCACGGCTGCCATAACCCTCCGGGTTTGTCCACCGGAGCCCGACTTCCTGTCCATCACTTTGTATGTCTCGTTAAATTGCGCCAAATTGTAGGCCAGACGCGAGAAGTTAAGGCTCGGCTGTATTGAGTCCTGGTATTGAGGGTCGTGTCCGTCGTCTTCCTCTATGTTATACGAAGAATCAACCGAAGAAGCGCGCGATGACAGCGTTGAGCAACGCTTCTCGTCGGTGATGATCGTCTCCTCACGCGATGGCATTGTCTACGGCTGTCGGGCATAAGATAATCAACGATTAGGTGATGTCTTTGTATTTGCGATGGATATAAGGGTTTGAATAATTGGTGGCAGAGTTTGTGGGAAATAAGTTTTTGCGAAAAGTTTTTGCGCTTTTTATAAGAAGTTTTGATAGTTTTTAATTGCTTGTTTTGTTTGAAAACAACCGGGTAAAGTAAATAAGTTATTTTTGATTTAATTGTAAAATAATTGTCTGGTGGAGTAAACAGTACTGTAGTTATAATTGTCAAAACAAGTGTTACTTTCAATGCTATTATTGATTATTAATTATGAATACAAGTATTAAGTTTTCAAATAACGATCAGATATTGAATTACTCTATCATTAAGTATCGACTATTTTGTCGTAAATATAATATGTATTAAATTAGTATCAAATTATATTGAAACTTTTTGTTTGTTTGAATAAAATTTCAAAGTGTTATTGAATTAATTAATTCCTGATATACAATTACTTATTGTCTGGTTTTACAATTACTGTTGAGTTTTTGTTTTATAATTTAATAAATTTTTGAAATATAAATAAGAGGTTACTAAAAAGATCTAGATCAATAGGAGTGGCAAATCAGTTATCATAACTAATATTAATAAATAGCATTACTTGAGATGATGAAAATATTAAAAATTAAATAATAAAATATTTAATACATTAGTTAAACAAATCAATAGCACAGACACTAAAATAATATGTGGTTATTAATCATTTCATATTCAAAAAATACTAATTTAATACATATTATATTTACGACAAAATAGTCGATACTTAATGATAGAGTAATTCAATATCTGATCGTTATTTGAAAACTTAATACTTGTATTCATAATTAATAATCAATAATAGCATTACTTGAGATGATGAAAATATTAAAAATTAAATAATAAAATATTTAATACATTAGTTAAACAAATCAATAGCACAGACACTAAAATAATATGTGGTTATTAATCATTTCATATTCAAAACATAAATATTATTTCAATCAATAAATAGTAAAATAGATTCTTGACAGACATATTATGATTTGGATATATTTTAATTACAATTAAATGTCACATTTAAAACAAAAACACAATAACAAATGTGTTGACAAAAAATGTCAAAAATAGTAAAATATTTAAAACGCTTAGAAAAACTAAACTAGAGAATATTCAATACAACTATTTTCAAGTCCCTATTTATATGAAGTTCATATCAGAGTTAACCATGTAATTTATTTATAATTCATAAGAAAATAGTATTTAATACTTTAGTGGACTTTTGAGCATGCAAAACTGGACTATCATAAGATTTCATGGAATTCCCAAATATTGACTTGAATTCACAGTCAATAAACTTAGTCCTTTTGGTATAACAATTTTATATACAACTTATTGATCACGTATATCCCTAATCCGATGGTGAAATTCAGCGTTTTGGGAGTAAAAGTACAAAATCAATGTAAACCAAAGTATGACATCAATTGATGAAATTATTGAAACTCATATCTAATCTAATTGTAATAACTTTAGTCACTAAATACACAGAAAAACATTTAATATCACTTCTAGTAGCAAGTTTCTACCAATTAACTACCATAATTTCACATTGATAATAAAGTATTTTTCATGTAAATCAACTGTTTAAAATAGATATCAAAAATTCACACTTAACAATGACACTATTAGTTTGACATGATCAAAATAATGCTAATTAATAATTTGATTGATGTTTTGTAAATTACTTTGCCAGTATAAAGCTATCTAATAAATTATTAAATGTTTTAACAGGAATTTCGTGTATTTTAGTTGAGTCACGTTTCCTGAATTGTGACAATTACTACAATTCAATATGTATTATATTTTTCCAAATCAATTACTATTTAACACCTACACTATACTACAATGTAATATAGGTGATATCTTTTCTAGTGTGTTATTTTCACAATTATTATAAATAAAATACGAGATACAATTTTCATGACATTCACAATTGTTTATAAATAAATGATTTTACTTGAATAGATTTGCAAATAATTTTGTAAAGCACTCTACTTGTTTACTTGTTAAGTTTTTGGCTTACGAAAGAATTGGTAATTTTTATAACAAAATCTAAAGCTTTGATTTATGTAATCAAATCAAATTTAATATAGAGTATCAAATATTCTGTTTGGTACAAAGTGATTCTGGTATTTAATTCAAATACATTAATGTCGAGTTTATTTTGTCTGATTAGTAAATATTTGTAGAGTGTGCCTTATATTTGAAAATATATTTATACTACATGTAGATAAATACATTTATATGAGTAAAACTGATATCTTGTTTGATTGTGTAAAATGTTTAATAAAAAGTTTATTTAAATATGTATTGAATTTCAATGATACAATACATTCACTACATTTAGATGTTTAAATTATGATTTTCTATACTCTGGAATATTTATTATTGACAAAAATGTGTCAAAAAGGCTTATAATTAATAAATTGATACAAATTGCTAAAAACACACATAAATGGTTTGTCATACGGTAATTGATGAATGGAGATTTTATTTGATACACGAGTGTGTCTCACAATGATCCAGACAAAGTTCCAGACAATTCAAAATAAAAGTTTTTATTAAAGATATTACTAAAAGACATTATGGATAAAAGGAACACCTACTTATATTTGATAATGTATTTACTTTTGTTCATTCAATATAATATATCGGAAACACTTATTTACAATTTTGTTTAGACTTTATCAAAAAATGTTTTATCCCTATTAATCTCATACTGGTAAACATAAAATATGATACAGGTACAATAAAAACATAATATGTTAAGTACATTATTATATTCTTTATTTGTCAGACACTGGTGACTCAAAAAACTGTTAATATAAATTTATACAGGTACTTATATTGACAGAATTGTAATTAATTTGCCCTAAACTGGTTACCACCAGATATATAGGGAATTGGATGTGAGGTGATGGTCAAGAATTCATTAATCATATTCTGTGCCCAAAAATATGTGTTACAAAACTTAAGAACTAGTTTCATCTGGATTGTTTGTATATATTAACTCTATTTTTGTGGGACATTAAATGGTTAGTTGTCACTATTAATCAATAGTGCTATAGTATTATTTATGACTTTTTATAAACACTATATTTTTATGTATTTTTTACATCTAAATAAATATTGACTTAAATTTTACTTATTTTTATAGAAAACATTATTCTCAATGAAATGGTTATTATTAATTACAATACAAACGAAAATCATTTATTCATTTATATTTTTGTTTGATAGTCTATATTAGCGTCGATCACGAAATGGCAATAAAAATATGTGTTTTTCTCTAGCATTCAGATCAATAATTTGAAGCAAATGTCATGAAAAATATTTATATTAAAAATTCTTAACTAAATTGTCTGGATGAAAAGTAAAAACAAAATACCATTATCATTAATCATTTATTGATAACAAATATTTTAATTGATTGCTACTATATTTAACACTATTACTAGTACTATACAAATAATAAATAAGTATTTTTGATGTAAGGATTTGTGTCATTGTTTTGCGATAATATTGTCGAAATGCTATACAAATTAACGCATAATTAAAATGATTTATTAGTTTTTGAAAATGAAAATCTTATTTATTTAGTTTTAATTGTATTAAGATTTTATTTTATGGCTAATACATAGCGAGTCATTCATAAATCACATTAAAAATAAAATAATCAATTATAATATGAACCGAGATTATTCAAATGTAATATTATATAAATTATGTAATACTTACTAATATTATATAACTTATACATTAGTTCTTAATGTCATAAAAGGTCAGCTAATAAATTAAATATTTGTTGATTTAATTAAATTAATGAACAATAAGATGGAAGTTTTGCCAGGGATATTTAATGTAAATGTTAGCACATAGTAATCAATGACCATTGTTTGAATATAGATATGATTTTAAGTATGATTTAATGAATGATTTTAAGGGATTAGTTTTTAATTATTAAACAATTTAATACAAATTAAAATCTATTTCAGTATTAAACTTATATAAGATATTATTATTGTAATAAATGTATAATAATGATATATTTTTACATAATGCTAAATCAAATATTTAGCAGTTTTATAATGTTTGTTTTTGTTGCCAAACTCATTTAATAGAAAATTATTATACTGTAGTATAAAAATCAATTTAGAAAATATTGTGAAATATTTAATAATCTTTAATGTATAGAAATGGTGAAACAAAAATAAAATAAAAATCTTTTTGTAATGAAATTTATTAAATAATTGCTATAAGATTTATATTATTTATATTGAACTAACGATTTTGTTTTACTAAAAGCATTCATGTATTAAATGTAAGTGTTTATCAGGTCTATAATTTAAACATTAAATTTGATTGAATCGACAAAAAAATATAGCACTTAATATTTATGTAATAGATTTGTTGAACAGAAAATAAATCACAAAAAATATTGCTGATTTTGGTATTTATTTTAATTAATTGTATGAATAAACTCACCTATATTATTAGGGAATATTCAGAATTTTATTTTTTAATTATCTATATATTATGTATATGGTAATGTAATAGTTTTTGTCAAAATGAATATTATTTTATAACATTATTAATATTTATGGCAATATTATCATTATTATGAAAATCAATAAAATGCTTACAAATTAGGTTATACTGTATGATTAAAATAAAAATCATTTCATTACAAATAAGATTTAATACCAGAAGTCCAGAAATGAATAGTATATAAAATTTATTTATAAGTCTCGATATGGGATTAGAATTAATAAATAATAATTTGATTTGTAGTAATACACAATTGCCGGTAATATGTTTTTATACGTTAGCTATGACTTTTATAATCAATTGAATGTTATATAATAAAATATAATGGTAAAACATATCATTAATTATGAGTTATTCGGTATATATTAAGTTAGTATAGGGTTTGGCATTGATTTGATAGCAACTGATTCATGCGATTCTTAGTAAGTCTATGAGTCTTAAGTTACCACAAAGTTATTGATTCATAGATTTTAGTCAATGTACAAAAAATAAATGTAATACATAAATATATCAACTTATTATCAATCGATATATCCGCATAAAAATAATTGGATTAGTGTATTACAGTATATACAAAAATTAGTATTTCAAATAATAATTTTTATAAAAACACGTAGGTGTTTCATAATCAAAACTAATATCAAAATGTTTGAAAGCATGTTAATTAAAATAATAGCCTATAGTTTCATACGTTAAATCTGAAACTTCAGCAACAAACTTGCTTTCAATGTATTAAATAACATATCAAATGAAATGAAAATTCTTTTCATTAAAAATCAAATACATTCTTGTAATTGAAATATGATTTTTTAGCTATAGATAAAAGTATTAGAAATAAAACCCGATCCCAACAGTTATTATTAATATGTACATCGAAGTTAACCCGACTTTAGTTAAGATTTGCAATGTGTGGGTGTTTTCGGACAAAATTAATACTGTATTTATTATATTAATAGACCGGTACATAACTGTATGTATCGGAAATTGTCACAAACAGGTCAAATACGGGTTTAGCATAGTATAAATCATATATATTTTGTTACTTACCTACTTATATACAAACTATAATGTTAAAGTAAACAGTATTACAAATAAAATTCAGTTAACGCCAGGTACTTATTATAAAATTATATGAAATAGTAATTTAAACTTATAAATATTAATATTTATATAAAAATTTATTTGACTATTTTATGTAAAGTAGTGGAATTTTTACACTTGTTTTTTGAAAACAAATTATATGAATTAAAATTTTTTAATTTAAATACATTAACAAAACAACAACAAAAATTGTTACTATGCTATCAAGTTGTAAACTTAAATAAATGTTTTGAAACATTTAAATATTCATTGAATGATTGAATAGATAATGCACTTAAAAAACAAATTCATTATAAATAAAGGAAAATTTATTTATTTTATTTTTACTTTTATAGTGAAAACTCGCAATCAATACGACTAATCTGTAGACATAAAAAATCAATTGACGTAAACTGATCGACAAATATATTATTATTTATTGACAACCACTTAATATTCATGCGATTATATAACTATTAATATAAATAATAAGTTTTGCCTTCAATTCACGCCATACAGTCTGACCGTACATTTAGTACTCATTCACTGAATTTATAATTTTTAAGTGCATTTAGTATTTATTATAAATACTTGAATTCATACAAACTAGTCATTATCATACTACAATATACCGGTTAAATTACAATATACACAAAAAATACTATTTAGCACCAGGCACTTAATAGTATATGCAAATTATATTTTAGTTATCGATTGGAAATTATACTTATTTTTAAAGAATATTACAGTATTTTTATGAATCAAATGATATGTTACTTGAATATTAATTAACTAGCAAAAAAACAAAATTTTAATCAATGAAAATACTTACATAATCGTCGAAATCGTAATGAAATTCGTTGTGACAATTGAAGCAATTTTTGTCTCGTTTACCGAAAAATATGTAATAATATTGAACCCAATTATTCAATACTTTTGCCACAAAATGTCATTTAAAAAGCAACTTTTAAACTTTGAGAAAAGTTGGTGGGTGATTGTCTTAATGACAATCAAATGTCAAATTACAATAGTTTTGCACTTTTAATGATTTATAAACACAACGTTATGATTGAGACAAAAATACTTTGTTTTTTCTATCGGAAACACTCAATTAGCATAAGAAATCAATATTGACATAAATTTCCAAAACAACAAGTACAATTTGAATAATAGAAAACAATATACTATTATTTTCTAACGTCTTAATAGATAATTAAAGACCGGTTTTATATAAACACCTAAAAACCAATCACTTAATAAGTAAAACAAATTGGTTTTGTATGTTATTATATACGGATTGAATAACTGCTTGAATACCAGAATTGTAGCCAAAAGTGTGTTCACCAGTGAATGTAAATCAACTTTTTTACGCCTATTTATACCGTCAAAATCGATAGCAAAATGCTGTGTAATATCCAGTTCTCCGGCACTGACTGACAAACTCACGGCTTCTCTATGTGTTTGCGGCGGCAGAAGGCGTTCCCCTTTCAAGAATACAGCCAACCGTTCATATCGTATGGCAATCCATACCTGGATTTCATAATAATAATGAAAATAAGTTTCAATTTTTTTGTTATTTGTGTTTCACTTATAATTTCCTTTTTTCACATCAATTCGCTTTCGTATCTCAGATGCAGATAAACAACAGACAAATGAATTCATACACAGAATCTATACAATAATGCCTTATATTGTAAAGCACTGGTAGTTTACAATTACTGCACATACGTGTTTTTGTATATTTTTATATATTATATTAATGTATAAATAATTGTGTTGTTTATTAATATTACGATAAAAGCTCTGAATTTATTGATTTCTATGCAAATCTGCAGCATTTTAATTGCCATTTACGGAAAAATAATACAATTTTTGCTCTGTTTTTGATTTCATATTATTCAATATTTTTATAGCTAAAACATAAAAAAAACTTCCTGACATTTGAGAGCACCGGTAGGCATTTACGCCTATTATTTAACCTATTCTCTCTATGTTAACGCATAATATAACTCTCAAATGAAAAGTAAAATTTTTAGGCAAAGAATTTTCATACAATTCTTTGAATAAATATATTATAATGGCTATAATAACACCAGAATTTTCCGGTAATACAGTAAATTATACTAGGTATATATAATATATACCTCTTTCTGTCAACATGTTGTGTCGACCACCACTTTTATGTACAACGGTATGACAACATCTGTCACTTTTTGGGAAGACCTTCAAAATTATATAATATATAATAGGTTTTGAGAAATAATGGGTTAAGTGAATTCTTCGGTACATTTGGCGGCTTATTATTTATGTATGTTTTCACAAGCAATATGTTTGGCAATAAAATTTTGGCATTAAAATATTTTTGTTAATCTTTACCAACTCTTACTTTATATGTTTTATTAAATATTATACTATTTTTGGTATTTCGCAGCAAATTAATACAATTATTACGTAAAACGTTTGGTTAGACGTGTTTTTGTACTAAAGTTACATTTGCCCTTTGAATGCATTAATAATAAGTGAATAATTGTAACAAAATGCTAGATTATATTATTTTATACATGATTAATTAATTTAGTAGATACATATTTTGAATTGTTAAAATTTTATGCTATTTTAAAATTAAATGTTAGTTGCAAATAAAATAAACTATAAATAAAATAAGTTTTAATTATTATACAAATATGAGTTGGGTAGTTTAGTATATTTTTATAATTAGTACTGTACACGAGTTTTAAAAGCACTTAAATTAAAGTGCAGATAATAAAACAAACTTAAATATAAATCAATGATAAGTTGAAAAGTTATTTTTAAAATCATTTCTGTCAAATCACTATTTAAAATGTATTGTAATTGTATTTACAGTTAACTATAAACATTATAATCAATTCATTAAAAACTTATAAAATGTACATTATAATTTTAAAAGTTAATTTAATTAATTTGCCTATACACACACATAAACGTTAAGCCCATACACCTTATATTTGAAGTAATTTTATTTTTATTTATTACATATATGGTGTGAAATTTGTAACAAAACATTTATTTTTCATTTTAATAATAAATATATAATTACAATTGTTTTTGTCTGTTTAATAATCATTAAATTAAAGGGTTATTAAAGAAAGTGTCTGTATTTCGATTAATTTGTAGAAAACTATATTAATGTCAAATAAAAATAAATTCAGGTATTGTGGGCATCGGTATGCGATTGCATTCATTGCCAGTATAGCGTGCAATGCGTTTAATAAACTCATTATTATTAAGTTACCTTTAGGACAAGTAATTATCGCAAAATAAAATATGTATTTGTAATTTAAAATTAATTGTATTTTATTATTCATTATTTATTTGTCTAGAAAATTAATACAAATATTGTGTAATTTTAAATTATTGAATATTTTAGCTAAATAAATAATTGTTTTAAGTATTTTTGCTAGTAATTTTAACTGGATTAGTATTCTAATTACAATCACATTATATTATAATATTAAATATTTGAGTTATTATAATGTTGATAATACTTATTACTTGAATTATAAAAGCTATAATTTCAAAAAGTACAGTACTGTATATGCAAGGTACAATGCAAACAATAGTACATTATTAAAATTGTCTATTAATTTTGCACAAAACCTATACCATAATTAAAATCACTTTACAGTCAATTAAAGTCTATACTATAATTGTTGTCAACGATTTGCAAACTCTATAAACTTTCATAAAACATATCATTGACTAAAAACGTGAATCTCAAGGCTATACAGAATCTTAAAAAACAATTTAATTATACATAAATTAATTGATTAACTCTTAAGCAAAAATAAAAAGTAAAACAATATTTTAAAAAGTAAATTAATGACAAACACTTGATAAACACAAATTGAACTTCAATTGTAAAATGAAAATCGTGTTAATTATAGGTAATGTAAAAAATATGAGACAACAAATAAAAGTGGAGCAAACAAATAAACAATTAATTATATATTTTTTCTTGGCTATAAATAGCACCCTTTTAGAAAATTATAAATATCAGATAAATATATTTTAAAAATATTATTCAAATTATTTAAAATTTGCAATCATGTATTAAATACACTACGTTTGCACTTTGAAGTACTTTGCGCATATTAATTGTCAATTAAAAAGTTTGTACTCAGGGAGTTTTGTTTAGTACGAAAGTACTTTGCATTTTAAAAACACTCACAATTGCCTACATACATTTTTTGACAAAATATGTCAAAATAGTTTTCAATTCATTTTTGATGTTAAAAGGATTCTGAAAGCTATTTATAAACCATTTGAGTGTTGGCTAAAATTTAGTGAGACAGATATATTGTATTTAACCTTGCCATTTCTCGCCAATTTGAACAGGGATCTGTTATAGATATATACGAAGAAAATTATTCCGGAGCTTAACCTTGACCATGAACATATAGATTTTAGTCTAGGGTCTGTTATTAACAGTAAACAATATACAAAAGCCATACAAAATTCACACTTTTATTACATATACATTATATTACTGTACACTAGAGTTCCGAGAAATTGTTTTGCATGTTAATATTTTATACTACTGTAGTATATTATTTAGTATAATGCATTATGTTAAAATAAATTATACCTGCTAACTTACACAATTGATTTTCAATAATATTAATACATTAAGTTTTATTCTATATTTGGTCGACAATAATAAATTCTTTGAAATATTCATACAACAAATGTTTATAACAAATCTCATAATTAATACAAATTATTCCTGCTATAAATAGATATAAAATATTTATTAATTATACTTAATTATCTGCAAACCATTTAAAATCGACACTTCATTTAAATAATGTTGTTTTCAATGTGTAGAGAAATTGTTTTTTGTGTAAACTTTCATCTTTATCAAATATTAATCATAACTTTACAATTATACTATAATTATAAAAATTATAAATTCTGCAAAAACTAGGCGATTTTATTTTATAAGTAATGCAATGCGAAAAACAATTTCTAGGATTCAAGTTTCTAATGATTTTATTATTTAAATTAATTTCGGAGTTGTATTAAAAACAAGAAAATTCCTCAAAAATTAATCATTTGAGTGACAGAATGAAACTCCTATACAATAATTATTTTTAAAATCTGTTCTCTCTCTCTCTCTCTCTCTCTCTCTCATCGGCTAATAAGAGATGATTATTTGATAATAACTTATAACAAAACTAAGAAAAGAGATAAAATAATTGCTTTCCATCTCTTATCAGATGCACAAAAAAAGTTATAATAAATTCAAAGATTGCATTTCAAACCCTTATAGAAATACCAAACGCTTTACTCATAGCTATAACACCTGAACACATGAATAGAGTATACAGTCATGTGATGGCATTTGAAGAGACAATTTAATGATAAGTTTATAGTTCAGAGATAAGTATAATTATAATTTCATACATTATTTTCATACGAAAGTCACTTTTACCCACTTTTCTATGCACTGAACCTCAAAGGGTTTGGGCACTGGATGTTAGGTAGGCGTTAAGGGTATGTAAAGGGGACCTCTGAAGGTGATGCGGAACTGTAGCTCCAGTGCCCAACTTGTTGAGCACCTGTATTGCAATCTGTGCGTCAGGTATGACATTGGGATTGATGAGCTACAGGTGCTCTCGCCATAGTTCGCCCGTACCTATGCCAAGGTGTGTGTAGGCTAACCATTAGTGTCAAAGGGTGTCGACTGATTACATGTTATGTTTTTTGTATGTATGATATAATGGTTTTTATGATTTAATTATAGTTTAATGCATTCATGTGTAATTTTTAATGTAGTTTTGCTTTTATTTTTGTGTTTACTTTGCTTTTCAAACTAAAACTTATTTTTCAAAACTTTTATTTTTTAAGTTATTTTGCATACAGTTCTCGGAATTTAAGTACAATTTGTAGAAATGTTTTTGCAATAGCTTTGCAATCTTAATAGACTTATGGCTATTTTTCTCAAAACTTTAGTTTAAACTTCAAACTATAAAGTGTTGATTTTATTTGTGGATTTATAGTTGAGGAAAATATTTTTCCATTTGCTGTTTGTAATCTATAAAAACATATTTTGTAATTTTAAATAAGTTTAATACTTTACAAAATAATAAAATCAAAAATAAAAGCATTACAGAATCAGATAAATAAGGTATTGGTTAGTAACAAAAAGCTCCCATTCCCACAAATTTGAATCAATTTTAAATGACTAAAATTTATTTTATAAATTAATTACTTGATTTGCCTAATGATTAAAAATTGATATTGATTAGTTTACACAATATTGTGGCAAATTATTAATATACACTAAAATATAATTATAAATTGCTTTTTCTAACATTCTTGTAATACAAATGTTAGTAAACTTTTTTTTAAAAAGTATTAACTATTATATTGCACTTAAGTATTAATTTAATTCTTATAAAGTATTTTCAAAACATTTGTTAAGAAGCTTTTAATGTATTTTAAAAGTTATACAGTACAATTTTATAGCAAATACTCAAACATCGATTGATGTACGGTAATAATTTTTGTGTACATGTGATAAGCGAATGTAATTCACAATCATATGAACAGAATATATAATTTTACGAGAATTTCTATTTATAAACCAATGAACACTTTGGATACAGTGAAAGGTATAACAAAAACAAATTTTCTACCCTGTACTATAAAAATAGTATAAAATTAATATAAATTTATAGTCCTTGAACTTGACACTTGGAATCCGTGTTGAATATTAATATTTAAATTCTTGCAAAGTATTATTCAATGGATTCATATATTTATAAAATATTTCAATCAATTTCTAAGGAATTAATGTAAAGATATTCTGTATATTCTGTATAAATGATAGTCTATTTGCAAAGTGACTGGAATTAATTGATTGTATAGGTTTTGGTCCAGAGACTAGTAGATCCGACTGGAAAAAGGTTGAAAACTTGTATCCAAACATTCATAGAGAAAGTATGACAATATTGGCCACTATTGGGGTTTAAAAGATGTTGTGATGTCCTAGGATTGTGGGCACTATTCAGTGATATAGGTTTTCGTCATTAAAACCATCAGGTTTAATTTTAATTTAATTTTAATTTTTGTTGTAATACATTTCCATAATTAAAACTTAAAAGTAACTAAAAGAGTAACTCTCATTAACTCAATTATGTACCTTGGTTATGCTATTAGTCCAACAATAAGAAATATAATGAGATTAAATGTTTAATTCATAATAATGTTATTGTAATTATTGGTATTTATACTGTACTTTAATTAGTATTACTAACGATTAAATAACTGATTTCTAATCATTATTATTGAATATTGAGTTCAAAAACAGTTTTTGACAAAACAGTTGAGAAATCAAATTAAAACCATTTCTCTGACAAAAACATAATTCATTTCAAGCAGTGTTTTGTAGTTGAATAGCGATTATATCTCTTAATTACTGATTATATTGTGTTTTCTGTAAATCATAATAAATTTGGTGTCAAATAAATATTTCGACAAAACTTTTGAATAAGACAT
>CAJPVJ010000730.1:0-20984 GCA_905397405.1 Oppiella nova
GTTTTTTGAGAGTAATATTAATAATAACAGTGTATTATTAATAGAGTCCTCTATTTAAGTATTATTACAATCAAGTATATCATACACTGAATAAAATGAAACACATAAGAGATATTAAAAATTATATAATTCATCAAAATCTCGTTAAAAGTTTATGCAAACTATCGATGCATTTAGGGTATCATAAATTTTTAATACATAAAAAATATAATGTGTCTGCAGTACAGCAAAAATTTTATGACAATTTAATTACACTTAATTTGTGAGTTTATTATTTTTCAATAAATTTCTTAAAAAAGATAAATGAAATGAAATTTTATTTTTGTTTAAGCAGCTCTAAAAAATAAAACAATTTTAGCTTAATTAATTTGTTATAAAATATTTAATATGCTTGGAATAGAAATGGTTTGAATTTTAAGTTAGTGTTATATTTATTGTTATAAATATAATTATTTCTAAATTTAATTCATTGAATTATATTTGATTAGTGATGTGATGGGAGAGGGAGAGAGAGAGAGAGAGAGAGAGAGAGAGAGACAAGTGATACGTACGGCCTCGCAGTGAATGGGATGAGTGGCAAAGAGTAGACCCGACAGTAATGTGAGCTCTAAGTTAAAGTTGAGTTCATTTCTTGTCAGATAAGCCATCAGAAGGACAACAATTGAATGCATGAATGTATTTATGATATGAAATCCAAACGTCTCTTTGCTGTAAATCATATTCAACCTAAATATACGAAACAAATAGAAATATATATTATAAGATTTGCTCGTAATAGTTATATTACTAAATTAAAGCTATTATTATATATAATATAATAGAATATATTTGATGTGTAATAAATTATTTATAAACCATAAATTGATCCCCTCATAAAATATTCTAATTTTATATAAATAAACCCAATGCTAAAATCAATAAATCATTCAGCATGACTTTAAAATTATTTAATAATTTATTTCATAATTAAAACAGTTATTTTTAGTAAGATTAGAGTCCATATCTAATAAAATTAAAGTAAATCAATTAGATATTATGGTGAATACCGAGTTCATAAACATGAGTCTCATACTGTAGGGGGAATTCCGTGCAAATTCTACACTAAATGTCCATAAAGTCAAAGGTGTTTCAAACGCTTTTCGCACGCAATCAATACTAAATGATTACAAATATTTTTTATACATAATATAATATGTTGAGTGCTTTCATAAACATTTTTAAAGCTAGTCTACTGTACGCTATATTTAAGGACTGTTTTGGCTAAACCAATATAATATTATAACATAAGAGCCATACTTTGTTTCGCATCATTTTATTATTTAAAACATCATTTAATATACTTATTTAAAAAAGATTAATAATTTTGTTATATAAATACAATAAATAATATAAGAAACATAGCATTACTAAATTTATCGATGATGTTAATATTGAATTTATTTATTTTATGAAAAGTTACATAATATTAACAATACTTATAGAAAACAATAATGTTGTGACTGGTTGTTTTTTATACTGCCCCTAAAATTTAAAAATAATTTTATGATGTTTATATTTTTTATAGAAACAAAAAAAGTAAAACAAAAATAATAGAAACCAATTTAAAAGGGCAATTTCTCTATTGAAAGTTTTAATCGATATGTGTTTTGTTAGAGTGTTTGGCGTAATCGTGCAAATTTAATATAAAAATGTTTTTGTTTTTATTCACAAAATTATATAATGAGTTTATTGTTTATTAATGATTGAATTTAGCCGCAATTCTGATAATAAACTCCATGAAACCGCTGGATATCACATTAAATGCAAGTTTTGTTTTTTGAATTAAAGTCAAGCCAATAGTAATGATACGGAAATCCAACTGATTTTGATTTAAAGGCAAAAGAAAATTAAACTATAATTCTAAGAGCGGGTCACGTTAGCAGTCATTCAATGGCTGTGTATTACAATACGGTATAACAATACGGTATATTACAGCGAAATAGTAATATTATTTAACAATTATACCGTATATCTCATATCACGACCAATAAAAATAGACTAAATATTATTTTTATGCTAATATATAGCGTATATGGCAATCAAATGCAATGCAATCGTATTAAAGACTAACGAGTTTTTATTTTTTATAATTCACAATGATAATGTGATGTAATAAATATTTTTATCAATTTATTACTCTTAAGCATTTCTCAGTGCTATAAGTCTAGACATAAATTCGTATAAATTTCAGTGTTTATATAGAATTAATAGTCAAATAAATTAGATTTACAAAAAAGACATATCAATATATCAGATATTTCTTAAAGATTATAACTCTTAGTATACGGTATATATCTCTCGATATATAATGTAATGCAATATTTTGAATCGATATTCTCTGGGATTGTCTCTATTTTTTGCTGATCTTGATGTCTGTGTTCTGTCTTAACAAACACTGAGTTTTTTCTTATTTAATGTATTTTTTGTCAAACAAAGAGACATAACATTTAGTTCTTTGATTACATTATAGACTAGAAAGTTGACCAAAAAATATGGGAATTTCACTCTAAATAATCGATCAACAAATGAATATTTAATATACCTAACATGTATATACCAGCAAAAAATGAATGCATTGAATAATCTAATAGAATAACAAATATTCAAAATTAATACTTTGTGTTAAGTTTAATGCTAGTGTATACATAGGAGTATAATATTTATTTAGATATTGACATAAGAAAATATAAGAGTAAATATAAATTAACGGATATAAAAGTACCGCAATATCCGATTGAATTCAGACATCGGTTATGACAACCATTTATTGGTTAGAATTAAAGTCATATACAAAGTCTGTAGATATGATTATATCGGAAGACAATATCGGGATAAAGATTTTTGAGACAAAATAAGTCCAAACTGTGTTTAGCTAATCAATAATCAATAGTATATGATATAGCGATACATACTATTCATTTATTTCAATCAATACTATAACGTTTATCCAATAATATAAGTGATTTGATTTATATTATCATTGTTCCTATAATTTGCTTATATAAATAGTATTATATTAATAATATCAGTGAAAAAATAATATTTTAAAGCAATTATTTAATCTAGCTATACTAATATTTAGTTAATAAATGTGTTTTTTAAATTTCAAAAATATTTGTAAATAAAAATATTCGCCAGATATTTACGAAAAACTTCAAATGTGTTGAGATATTAATTTCCTGAAATTTGAAATGAAAAAAATCTCATATATTATTTGCAAAACATTTGGAGAGTTATCTAGTATATGAGAATCGCCTCAAAAAATTCAAAGTCTCTATATTTCATGTGTGTTTCACTGAAATCTATTTCATTTTAGTATTTGTTATTTTCATTTTGATTTAATGTTTGTTTTCATCAATTTTTTAGTTTTATATCCAAATATCAATGTTCCCCTATACTTTTTGTGTCATTGATTTCTGTTTAAAGCAAAACCATTTTTCTACAGCTTTTTGATTAATTTCAAATTTATGGTTAAATTCACTTCACAATTATATTAGGAATTCTCAAAATATATAAAATTCTTTATTTGATTTAAAACACAAATACTCTCTTTTTTCAGTTGAAAGCAAAATATGACATAAAGTATATACTCTGCTATAAGTCTGTTATGATAAATATCTATGG
The DNA here is from genome assembly GCA_905397405.1 of Oppiella nova. Classification (NCBI taxonomy): domain Eukaryota; kingdom Metazoa; phylum Arthropoda; class Arachnida; order Sarcoptiformes; family Oppiidae; genus Oppiella; species Oppiella nova. Next base: position 3,664 of record CAJPVJ010000730.1, read on the forward strand.
ATTCAAGCCCTCGATATTTCTAATTTTATATCTCTTTATTGCTAAAAAGCATAAAAAGTGTACACTTTTGGCATTAATGTAATTAATACTATAGTATAATCCAATTTCACTATTTGTATATAATATTTGCAAAACTTTAATACAATTATATACGAGAAATATAAGTATTATTATATAAGTATAAGAGAGTAATGTTTGCTCTCTCTCTCTCTCTCTCTCTCTCTCTCTCTTCCCCTCCCTATACCTCTCAAACACATAATAAGCTAATCCATGGCTATCTTTTGGCACATTCTATCAGTTATTGCATTTGATATCATATTTTTTGTAAACGTTTCTGCAAATCAAGTATTGAGCCCTTCATGTGATGAGTGGTGGACCCAAACAAACAGACAAACAGATGACCACTTCGTTGACTCCATCTCTCAATAAGTGATAGAAGAATGGCCTCAGGAAGTGATCGGGTATTGCATTGCATTTGAAAATGCCATTATTCTGTCAATAAGTACTGGTTGTATAGACTACTGATAAATATATAAATACGGTATCAGTGCTAATATGAGGTCCACTCCACCTCCCATTGACCTCTGGTCTTCATCTGTGTTCAACACATTTATAAGTCTGCCTTAAATAAGAGTTTTTCTCTCATCTCATGTATGGTAGAGGAGTACATAACTCTCGGAATTAGTATACAATCTCTTTCCTTACTATTTGTTTATTACAACTCATATATTGTGTTATATTTTTTTGTCCAATCCTTGTATTGCAAGCGAAATAACAGCTGCTATTCAGCAAAAAAAGCCGATTTTTTGACAAACAGTTGACTTAATATTAATATAGGAATAAACAGCGAGAGCACTGGTATTGTCGCTATTGAACAACAATGGTATTGGTACCGATGAAATAGTGTATATAATTATCTCCCGAAACAAGTATATAAAAAATGATTTCGTTTGTGTCACACATAATATTATCGATTAGTTTTCATGAAAATCAATTCAATAACACAATCATTGGAGGAATGATTTGATTTTACGCTTCGAATGAATTATTTGGATATAAATTAAATTTTTTGTCTCCAAATATAAAAAACTAAAACTAAATGACAGGCAATACACCAGAAAATTACATAAAATCATAATATGAGACCAAATCCGAGAGACGCTAAGTATAAGCCTTTTTGCTTGTGATAGCATAGTATGGCTGATGAGAGAGAGAGAGAGAGAGAGAGAGAGAGAGAGAACATTGTCTCCCTATATATCCATCTCATTCTCAGCCAGAGAGAGAGAGAGAGAGAGAGAGAGAGAGAGAGAGATGAGAAGACTTTGGTATGAATTTTATTGCATAATATTGTTGTTTAAGAGGTATTAAGAGAAAAGAGTGTAATTATTTTTATCATAAATATAGGGTTTGTTTGCATTAGTGTGTAATATGTGCATTGAATACTAAAATTGATTTAATTTAAAGCAAAACTATGCAAAACGATAATACCATATATGCTAAAACCCTTGACTCAATATAACTTATATAAAGACATTTGGGATTTAAACAATTTTTTCGCTCGTGTTTTACTAGTATTGGACGGATATCTAGATATTGGACTCAACTCCTGATGGTATGATATATAAGTTATATAATATAACAGTGTATTTGTTGTCCTAAATGTGATTTAATTCGTTACAAAATATTCTTAACGCATGAATACATGATTTGTTGTATTGTGTCGTATATATAATGGTAATCATAAATGAGTTGCGAATGTAATATGTGAATAAAAAGCATTCATTTCTTTGATTAAATTACTTATAAAAATAAATTATAATTTTATTATGATTACGATTACGATTGTACAGTGAAAATAACAAATGTTTGTCATTTAACTCCATCATGAAAATATTTTATTATGAGAATGAAATAAAAATCAATAAATTTTTTGTTTTGCTTTTGTTTAACTATTACAACAATTAATACAATAATATTCTTAAAATATTAAATAATTAAATGTGTAATTAGATAATGTACATGAATGACAAATTCAAATTATAATTGATAAAAGGCTATAATTATTAATTAGTGAAAAAAGGCTAATGAATATAGAATTTCAATTCAAATGACAACTAATGCTGTAATAAATAGTAAGAATGGTATCATTGTTGTGAAAACAAGTATTACTTAACATTCATTAATAAGCTTAACATAGAGTTAAGTCAAAGTTAGAAATACTTTAGATATAAAGTCATTGAGCTTTGAGTGAACCCCTTATCACAAGTATTGAGAGTTTCTTTGGCTTTTTCTTTATTCCCATTCCATGTATGGCTCAGGAATTTGAATCAGTTTTTGCACAGAATTGTACTCATAGTGTATATGTGCTGTGTGTGGACGGATAGGACTGGTAGGTCTCACTTATAACGTGATTCGATTGCCGATCCATTCCAGTGCTTTATTTCTCTCTCTCTCTCTCTCTCTCTCTCTCTCTCTCTCTCTGGCTGAGAATGAGATGGATATATAGGGAGACAATGCCATGAAATTACATACAATCTTATGTCACGCATTGCCTAATAAAACATTAGTTAATCTTAAGACAAGGGAGTGTTAGAGTGCGACTAATACTGGGCCCGAATAGGCATTACGTGTCGCACAGAAAGGAAATATCACTATAACTCGTACTGTATATACCATACCATACCCTACAACACATATCCAACTCTTATATTCAGTTTTCCATTATTTTGCTTCACTTTTCTCTCTAACCTATTATTTCCTAAAAACTTCAGACAAGAGTTTACTATTTTTTGTTTGCGTTTTAAATCTCTTTTTCATAAAGTTTTACATTATGTGAAAGTCACACAAATACATATAATGTATATAAAAAATATATATTGTGTTTTCATGTTCTGTGCGCAAGTATTACAAACACATTTTGATTTAAAGGTTTCTCTCTATTTTTTCAAAGCCATTATTGCACCAAATTTTATGCTTTTAGATCGTTATAACCGTTAAAATAGAGACCAAAAAATTTCAGCTCAATCTTAGGGTAAAAAGAGGTTTTTCTGATATATTTTTCGTTGTTTTTTCTGTCCTTAAGAGTTGAAACGATGGACTCAAGAAAAAAGTCCAATAATAGAGTGAAAGGTAAATGAATCGAAAGTTTTCTTATATTGTATACCATAACGTATATATAACTTTGATGATATATATATGGCATATATTGCACCGTTATACTGTATTGTATAAAGTATTTTCACATACGATTTGATATAAGCGTTGATCTATAATATAAAAATTTATGAGCCGTCAAAATATATAAATAAACACATGAACTCATACTTAATATATAAATATTTACATATTTTTGCGAGAGGTTTTCTCAATTACAGTCAGAATATGAATACATTGTATATTATTTCACATAATGTTTGTTATAATATTGTTTTCGAGTAATTCAGAAATGCAAATCTATGCACAATATTAGTACTTTAGTACTGTATATAACATTGTATAATATGCAATAAATTATGTAATTCTGTGTGTGTATTATAATTATAATACATATATAATACACATACATATATTCTTATTAACTGTATTCAAACTAATTGTATCTTATTTTCATATAATTCTCTAATATTTTGAATTATATATTCAATTAGTATTAGAAGAATAATAAAAAGAAATTTTTAATAATTAATTCAATTTCATCTGAAGATTACATAATCGCATGAGAAACAAGAGCCCCAATAATTAATGTTTATTTAAATAATATTACGATAATCTCTTTAGATTAAATGAGAGACTTATGCTAAAATGTATTATTTATATTAATTACAGCGAAAGAAAGACTTTTATGTATTAAATAATAGGTTATAATAATGCAGAGTCAGTGGGAAAAAGGGTTTCCATTCTCGCTGTGTTTGTTTGCTGCAGCTTTCAATACACAAACATCTGATTTAATGAGAGTTTGTGTGTGTATTAACACAAAATCACTTTATATGTATATAACTACATGTTTCCAAACGCTAAGCATTTGTTGAGTCAATGAAATAATAAGAATATTTGCGAGGAATGGAAAGCAAGAGTTAATCCAAATTTATAGCACTGCTGTGAATACAAAGTTTTGTTTCACTTTTCCCTAATACACATATACTCTGGTATTTATGTTTGCCTAAAATTACCTTTTATTTTGATTAACACACAAATGGATATACCGATACGTTATCATTTTATAGTTTGAAAACCATACAATGCTCGGTTCAAGTTCACTGCACTAACACACTGTATAAAATAGAAATAATATTTTCGTACATACAATGTATCAATACTACCATTAATAATAATTTTAATTTTTAGAGAATTCATAATTTATACCGTTTCTCATAGCAAAATAATAGCAAAAATATAAATAATTGTATATATTTTGGATGTGAATCTCAATTCAGATGGTGTGCTCATCCAAACTCATATTGAATTAACTTAATATTACTAATGAGTTGTTGCACGCATTGGCTATTAGTCTGAAAATGTGTTTTTCGCCAACATTTCAATGGCTTTTTGGAGAACAGTTTAAAAACTGAAGACCAAAATAACTTATAATATAATGGCTTAAAATATATTGAATTTTCTATTATAGTATTTATGGACTCAAATAGAAAAGAAGATTTTAAAATCAATACAAGAATTGTGTGTTTTAAACATATTATACTTTCTTAAAGATTATGTGCTTTTTATTAATAATGGATCCCAAAATGGATTAAACATTTCATGTGTGCCTCTTAAAATTTTACTTTTTAAGATATTATAAAATAAAATCTTATAACAAAACTAATCTTTTAATTAATGATTAATTAGTTGCATTTTATTAATTACTTTGATATTAATTATATAATAATTTAATCAAATCCAGAATTGGAAACAATTATTACTAACATATAATTCAATGTTAGCGACGGGTCGTTGATCTCATTGACTATATAGGGAACTGTGATACATGTTGTATAGTCTATACTGAGAGTGTACTGTATCTTATATTAAATACATAAAGGATGAAAGAGAGAGAGAGAGAGAGGGAGAGAGAGAGAAGTAATATTAATAATTATCTTGGTATAAAATTGATGTAATAATAATACAGTATCTACGACTATGTATAATATTTATACAATTATGAATAATACGGCGTTTTGTCCCAAAGGGCGGTGATTTTGGCCGGAATGGCAAAATTAACTGGCTAAACAGCTCGTGGATAAATAAAATAAATCTTTAAAATTATCTCTTTTTGACATTTTACGACATATTTTATATAAAATATATAGTTTTTTATTTGACTTTCATTTTATAAATGAATTAAAAATAATGTCTTTCCAGTAATAGTTTGCATACATTATAATGTCATACATATTTTGGTAATAATATTTTGAACATCACTTTAATTTAAATACATATTATATTTTATTTCCCGGAGCACAGCTTTTATATAATTATATAATATTATATAATATTATATATATATATATATATAGTATTATATAATATTAGAGACGTTTGACACTTAAAACATGTATTCAGATATTTATTCGCCAAACAATATATTAGTTTAATATTAATGTTTAGCCCAAAGATAATGAAGAATAAACACGAAAACATTAGACACAAGAATGAGTGAGACGTAAGAGATAAGTATTTTTCATTAAAAAATTATTTCTACGTTAAGAAAATAGATAACTATCATAACTATTAGCTAAATATATGTGTGCAGCTATCTTATACTAATATGACATAAGCCATACAATGGATTGTACGAGCATTTAGTAAAAGTATCGCATAATATCCTAACATTGATTAGAGTAATAAGAATTTCATTTACCAAAACCAATACAACATTGCAGCTAATGTGTAGAGAGCTATCGTAGTGGTGGTCACAGACTCACAGAATATTCTGTATATTATATAAGCCCTGTATTACAGTATGTATATGTTTTGTGAAATATTGATCTCAACTCCACCCTAAATGTGAAACACAATCACACAATGAATGTTATAGTCGTATATCGATATCAAAACAATATATCGTATTCTCGCTAATCATGATTGAGTCGAGACGAGACACTGCCCTCATTGATGGCCTCATGCCATACCCAACCATAGCATACCAGACCCCATGCCATACCAATCAATGAAAGTCCGCGAATTTCATGAAAATTATATTTCATAAAAACATTGATCTGAAAATGATTATTAGCTTCACTTTCATCGTCTGACAACTCGTGTCTGAATTCCAATGAATACAAGCATTCATTGAATGAATTCTTAAAATATTCACCAAATTTTATGTATGATTTGATTTCTGTTTTAAATTTGTTTCCATGCGATAACATGAATAACAAAGACATAACAATTGGAAAATAGAAATCCATAGAAAATATTGTATTTCGAGAGCTCGGGAGTAGAAATTGTCAATTCATAGATCGATCTGTTTTTATGTTCAAAAATATGTCAAAATATTCTTCTTTGTCGACACATTAGTGTCCAAAAAGCCTCTCAAATGTCTGCCAAATCGTCGACGAATTGGCGCTAATTTTATGGACGCATCACATGTGTTGGTACAGTAGTGTTGACCAAAAACTTTTGCGTTAATCTTATTTTGGACTCACTTTCCTCAGAGGACTCACAAACAGACATCTAATTGGCTTTAAGGGGGAAACCATGCGATTCAATGTTAGACTCAAACTATATTTAGACGTAACACTAGCAGTCAAACGCATTGTGTGATTGTGTAAGCTGAAATTTATTAAAAAACCAAATATATAATAAGTTTATTTAAACGTCAAACGTTTCACTCAAACCTCAAAAAATGTGGAAAAATGCTTATAATTGAGTGCAAATGTATTCACTCTTTTCACGACAACACCATTAAATATTCATTCAATGAATCCATTTGTTGACAAATTTGCAAATCTCAACGAATCTTGAAAGTTATTATGTTACCATTTTTACATCCATATAATGCTTATATTTAATATTATATTCATTGACCCTGTAACTATAATCTAAATTATACTACTAAATTAATAAATAAAATAAATTTTAAATATTTTTAGTAGTTAAAATAAATTTTTGGCTTAATATGAATTTACCAGTATATGAATATCAAATACAGTTAAGAGGCTTTTTATACAAATTAATAGTTATACAGTTTGCCTTCAAAAATTTATATTTAAAATTTAAAATTTAATTCATTTTGATTATATTCAATAAAAAGAATTTTTATGTCAAAAACCATAAGCCTATAATAAAAGTAAATATTTTAATAAACCTCTAGGTTATGTTATTTATATATTTTCAGTTTTTAAGCATAACTTGATATTAATTTATTCATTCAAGTAGAGTGTAGGCCTATAATATACTAATATTAAATATTTATTCAAATGAAAGATAAATATAAAATAACAAATAAGGGCGAAATTCTTTTATTTTAAAGATATTCACAATTCTTACATTTAGTTTAATAATAAAAAACCTTTTTAAATACTGTCTGCTATTCAATGATAAAGACTTTTCCCATGAATTTAGATAATAGTTGATTAAAGGAGTGATTTTCTTATAAAAGTGTTTTTTACAAATCAATTCTCACTATAAGCTCATCCCTCAAAAACATGAATATTCATTGAGTTTGTATGAGATTTTTATATAAAAATGTTTAGTATATACAACAGTATATTCACAATATAATACATAATATGTGTGCCTAAGAGCTGAATGGTGTGACAGATCGATAATAAGCAAGTTTTGAGCCCTTCATTCTATGCCCGAAAAAAATGTGCTCTCAATAGCACTACACATAATAGGCAACACATTATAACACATTACAACACATTATCTCAATTCCAGGCAAAAAGTTAACTTAAATCTATTTAATTATAGGAAAAATTGATTTTCCCCATTCTTTTGCTCTCTCTCTCTCTCTCACTCACTCGCTCTCTCTCACTCTCTCTCTCTCTCACTCGCTCTCTCTCTCTCTCTCTCTCTCTGAAAAATTGGATTTTATTTAATATGCTGTTTGACAGAATTTTCGTTTATTTTATAGACTTTTGTTAAAAATCAGAAAATTTTAGCAAATATTAAATTTTTTATAGAAAAATAAAGGGAAACTCAAGAGCATAGATGTGGCAAAAACACAAAATAATAGCCGAAAAATTAAAATCAATGCAAATGTTTGTTGTGTTGACTAAATAAAAATATAAGAGTTTGAATGAAATTTCTTGAGCCAAACATCGATTTAATGATTAAGAAAGAAAAGTATAGAGATTTTCTGCTGCTTTCAAATATATTTAAATTTTGATTTTAATTTTGAAAGTTTTGCTCAACATTGAGTTCTCTAAAAGTTTCCCCAAAATTTGATAACAAAAATCTTTCCTATAGTATTTTAGTCTTAAAGTTAGCTTTAAATAAAAGTTATGTTTTGAAAAAGAGTTCAAGATAACAAATATAATAACTTAGATTTTATATATTAAACCACAATTTAAATTAAGATACAGCATACTCTGTACTATAGAGACTATATGAGACTGTTAGTCTGGAAAAGTAAATTTATTTCATATTCAGTGAATTAGTGTATAAATTATTCACTTCAGAGATAAACTTTCGTTCGTAGGTTTAGATGACCGAAAAACCAAATGTTTTCATTTGGGTCTAAAATAAACAAATAGAGACCTAAACCTAAACTAATATAATCAAAGGGAGACAAACACAACACAAGTACATTGAGTTGAGCAAGGCTGCACATTTTCGATATGCCTACTCAATTACTATTACCGTAATAATAAGTGTACTATTCTGCATTTAATACAATGATAACCATATTTGAAAAGTTAGCACAAATAATAAACTTATAGAAATTTCGTTACTATTGAGTGAATTTTGAATTTATTATTCCGTGATTTGCTGGTGAATTGAATTTAAAATTTAGATATATTTATCACAAAAGTGAATGAGAGGGCAAAGAGAGAGAGAGAGAGAGAGAGAGAGAGAGAGAGAGAGAGAGNAATTTAAAATTTAGATATATTTATCACAAAAGTGAATGAGAGGGCAAAGAGAGAGAGAGAGAGAGAGAGAGAGAGAGAGAGAGAGAGAGAGACCTATTATTTAGATGTCAAAGAAATATTTATACTTTATTTTCAAAGATTGAATCTCATATTTCAATGTAAGTTATACAGTGTGTGCCAAACAGTTTAATATTAAATATTATGCGCGAAAAATATTCTGTTTTGAATTTGATAAGAATTTTTATTTACTTTATTGAAAATCGTTTTCTAGTGAATACAAAACGACAACAAATTATTATTATAAGGGATTTGAATGCAAGTGAATGCATCGCAACGGCTAATCCACAACATAAGCAAATATAGACGCAGTATTTATTATTCATTTTATACGTTATTAACACAAATCATAATATTTGGAAAACGGTATAAAACGCCTGAAATGTATGCAAAAGAATTAAACAAAACCTAAATCAAAATACAATTGCACTGCATTTGCTAATGTCATAAATATGAATGTTTGTCATTTGGAGTGCTCAGTCATATAATGATGATATTTTTCTAAACAATTTTGACTGAGTGCTGAGTACTAATAGGTTTTGTCTCTGTTTATGATCTTTTGAAGAAATATGATACAAAAAAATAACTCTATTATAACGACAGTCTACACATTCAGTGCTCGAAAATTATACACAAAAATACATCCAAAAAAGTCATATACTAAACGAGTAATACAAATGTGAAAAATAGGATTCTGTGTTCAAATGTACAGCGAATGTACTAAATATACTAAATAAATGTTTGAAGTGTCGGAATCGCACCAATAGCTCAACACCTTTCAATTGGTCGACATCTGGATTCAACGATCACCGGTTCTATAGCCATAGCCATAGACTCTTATGACAACAAATATCAAGATAAGTAACCCATTGGTATACCATTGGTACTGTGTTATAGTAAATGGGCTTTCCTTCTGGTGCTACCATTTGTGTTCAATATGTTTAATGTTCTTCTGTTATACAGTTTGTCTACAAAATATAGTTTTCTATAAAAAAGCAGAATATTCTGTGGACTGTAAAGAATGGGTTTCTAATACGAGTCATCTGAAGACATATTTGTTTTTTAATAGATTTGCTTTTGTTTGCTTACACGACGTTTTGTTAACAAAACCTCACAAACAATATGCTTTCATATCAAATATTAACAATACATGTTTTAATTTTATATGTGAGTTGTATAAACCTTCATAAATATCTTATAATTTTGATGATTGAGAGTCTTTTTCGTGAGTAAATCATGAATTTCTTATATGTAATGACAGCTTATATTTCAAATTAGATAAAATCTTTTAAAAATATAAATAATAGGTTTGTATAATGGTTTTTATAGTATGTGTATGATTAAATCTGATTCAAACAAAAAATTTTAACCCAAAAATCAGAATATCTGAAAAATTGAGTGTAAAATAAAAATGAATATAAAATGTATAGGATTATTAAATAATAATTCTGGATTGTAAAATATTTGTTATTCATCAGTTATTTAACAGATAAATATAATACTCTGACATATTTTGTAACAAAGTTACATAATTTAAAAAATGCTAAGTACCTTGCACATGTTTTGTATGAAAATGTCTAAATTGCAAACGTGAGTGTGTTAAAAAATAAAATTGTTTTATAATTAAGAACCAATTTATTAATTGTAGAAAAATATTTTCTAAAAGTAATTGACAAAACTATTAAATGAAACTAAAAATAGTGGAAATTATATTTATCTCTGATCTCACATTTACTTAAGTCTTATGATAACAGATCTCAGAGAGACTTTGATTAATGTGTTCACAAACGTTGAACTAATGTTTGCTTTCTGAACAAATATTATTATTATTATTATTATTATTATCAAAAGAATTACTACTCTTTCAAGTCATTAACAAATTAAAAATAGTCTCAAAAATGGTTTCAAGTATTTCCCCTCCGAAACAAATTTCAATTTATGTTTTGTTGCGAAACACAAATATATTCTCCAGAAAGAAACACTCAGAAAAATATGAACAAAAAATCAATTTTTTAATGTTTATCTCAGAGAATCTTATATATGAAGTTACTTTGAATTAAATTCAAAATCTTATTTCTCTTACAAAACCCAAAACCTTTATATGGTATACCTTACAACATACTAGTATATTTATGATGTATGTGCTCAGTATACTGTAGTTATAAAAAGTAGCTCTCAACTACCATTGATTTACATGTTAACAATGAGAGAGAGAGAGAGAGAGAGAGAGAGAGAGAGGTTTTCTTTTATGTTAAATAACTTAGATTTTTATAAATTTTCGTTAAGAATATTCATATAAATATTCTTTAAATTTAAGAAAAATGCAAACAAAAAATAAGTGCAATCATTGATGTTTTCGCAAATGCATTTCAAGACAAGATTTTTCAAAACATTTCTTGTTAAGTTTTCCTGTATTTTCTGTTGAATATGTTTTTCTTATATTCTATTTTGTGTTATAAATATTGAAACATCTTTTTGTCATCTCTTTTAAGATTTGCAATTTTTGTCACCATTTCTTTCACTACTATTTCTTTTCACAACACTTAGAAACAAAAGGAATACAAGAATATTCCTAAGCATTAGATATATTCCTTTGCATTCTGTATGTAATACTCATCACTAAAACCAGAATCACTTTTAGCATAACGTTATGCTCTTTAACTCTTCAAAAGAATATTTTTATAAAAATAAAAGCATTTATTTATTCAAAAAATTGATGCGAAAATGTTTTATGAAATGTTTTATCATAACTATTACCAAAATGTCATTTTACAGAATGTATAAAAAATGCTAACATTTTCTTTTAGCTCTAATATTGTGATCGCATTGAATCTCATATTAATTTTGCATATATTTTATATGAGATAAAACACCTATATTATAATAACATTATACTTTCAAAAATATTCTAATGTATTCTGCAATTAGTAAACTGAATAATGGAATCTTTTTTATTTGTAATACTTATGAACCGGTATTTAATGAAAAAAAATCTAATTTCAAAATTAAAGACAAAATTCTGATTTAATTGATTTTTCTTCATTTTATAGTTATTAGTCGCGAATATATTATTATACAAATTAAGATTTCATGCAAATTCAGTGCTCATCTTATGCATTAAAAGTGAATATTTTATATTAATGTTCACTCATTTCATAAACATCTTCGCCTCGAAGTAAATATCAAATTAGAAACTATGAGAACATTATTAATGAAAAAAGTAAGTATTAATACAAAAACTGATACAAATTATGGTATTTTATAATTCTTATGCAATGCCATTCAGTAGAAAACAAGTGTTGATTAGATTCAAATCATTTATCAAAGTATGTTTGCTAACTTCATAAATTAAACAATTAATCATATTGATTATTTATAATACTGTTAGAATGGTGTCCAGGAATGAAATAAATGTGTTTTAAAAATATATTTAAACCTGAGCCAAAACATATATATCACCGGAGTTTGTAGAAAAGTGTGCCTAAAGAATGCGAACGAAAACTATATAATGTTTTCACAAATGCCACCCAAGACTACAATTAAAGCAAACAATTTCTCTGTCCTTTTGAATGCAATGTTGGAGTAAATGACACACAAGAATAAAAAATACTAATTTCTTATGGACTCACAAATAGAGATATTGTGATGAGAACTCATTCATTGCAATCGTTGACAATAGTATCGATCCCTTAAAGACACCCAAATTCATGGCATTTGTAAAATAAAAGGCATTCAAAGACTGCCAATAATTAGTGGAGTCAGGGATGAGAAGCGGATCTCAAGTACTTTGAGTTAATAATACAAAATAGTATTACTGTATAAAAATTATTGCCTCACTTTTGAAAATATACTAGATTAATAGATTGTGTTATTAACATCTCTTTAAATAATATATTCTAATCGATAGTTTCATACTTTATAATCAGTTAATAATTTTAATATTTTAATAATTGGTATTATTGTTTCTTAATTCACACGAATCTGTACCTAATTATGTTTATATTAAATAAAAAATATATTGTAAAAATGAAAGCATAATTAATAATTTATGAATTTAGACTCAACTTCAATATAGGATTGTTATAAAATGGTATAAATGAGACAATTGTCCACTCATTGAGAAATAGGAATCCAATAGATTTGAGACATGGATTGAGTGCTTATCGACCCTTTATATTGTATGCTTAAAGCAATCGGTGAACTCTATGACCACTAAACCATTTTTCCGTTTTATACAATCAAAACCAATTCAATTCAACCGACAATTGTTTCTTAATATTTGTCTTTTGACTTCAATTGTACACAATTTCTACATACTCTCTACTAAATCATACAATTGTTGTCATTAATGAAATTAATGGCAATTAATTTCTATCCTCTGAACTCTCTCCCAGCAAATCAAATAATGAGTCCATTTTTGTTTCATTTGCTTTCCATTTGGTATAAGTTTTTGACAGCAAATAAAACCTAGAAATTGATTTCCAAAAATAAGTTATACATAAAAAGAATTATTCAATAAATTCTATTAAAATGCCATTCGTTTTGCCACTAATATATTGAATTAATGTAAGGATCAGTCACTTCACAAAACTATCAAATCAAGTGATGTGTAAACACAGGATTATATGACTTATAAATGCAATCAAACTATTGACTGAATTAAATATTATACAACTTTATAGAGGAGTACTACATGTATGGCACTGAAGGCTTTCAGTATTATATTAGTGGTATACAAATGTGAAATACAATTATATTTCAATTTCAATTTAATTTGCTGTAAATTGCATATAAATTAAGTCAACATATAATTACATTACAAAAATATTTAGCCCTTTTATAGATTCGCCAATTATTAATGATAAAATTTTATTAAATATAATCCCAAACGACTAAAATAAACAACAAATGATAATTATTAAATTCAATGATATTATGAATACATTAATTCTATACATATCATAAAATTATTTTTATACTCTAAAATACTGTATACATTATATAATATTATTCTCAACATGTCTTCTATGTAAATCTTTTTTAAATAAAAATACTTTTAAATAAAAATATGATTTATAGAAATAATTAACGTTGATTACATCTGGTTTTGTTCTGTTTTAAGTAAAATAAGAAAATAAATTCTTTTATTTTGAATTTATTGAATTTGTTAAATGTGTTATACAGAGGATAATAAGAAATATAAATAACTTTTTCTGAAGAGAAAAGTTAATTGAAAATCAAACTCAAACTAAACATAAAAATCTAAACTAAAGTAAAATCTCTAAAGAAAAATCTGATGTGCGATCAACTGTTCATAATATGTGATGCTTTTTATGTCACTTTTTTGCATAAAACAAATCATAATAATTGAGGTCATATTCGTATAGAATTTTATGAATATTCTGTGTTTTGTTAACAAAACTATATTCGCTTCTGAATACTAAATCATATGCTCTCAGATTTAGTACCGTTTTATTGACTTTATACTGAATTTCTGAAATATTACCTCATATTTTGTATTGGCTCTTAAATACTGTATAAACTAATATTGTTATAGATTTAAAATATACTAAACATGGACTCTAAATTAATTATTTATACTATTACAATTTATGATAATTACAGGAATGCCAGTATTTAAATACCAATTCTGTCAACTCTATGTGCTTTTATTCACAGCCGGGTACTTTAATAACTATTTAAAATAATGATAGAATGTTAAAATAAAATAATAAACTTATATTATTATTATTTTTATAAAAGAAAAGTTGGTAAAGAATAAAGACATGAATGAATAATTTTTATAAAAATCTCAAACAAATAAAGTCATATACAGTGAGGCGTTTGTTAACTTATTTCGGTATAAATAAAGTCCAACTGAAGTAAAGTTGGTTACAGTTATGATATGCACGATATGGGCGGTTGGGTTAACGGTGCGAATATAATAAACAACACGAGAGACCTTTAACACCGAAAAACATACACTAATGTTATTTATTCTGTAATACACTTCAAGAATGACTGGAAAAATAATTCAAAAAGAGATTATATATGAATGATATCTCGTTAAAAAACAATTTTTTGTTGAGTGTATCAAAGATTTTTACATGAATTTTCTTCTTATAAATGGTACGTTTGGGATAATAGTTGCGGAAAATATACTTTTGGTGAAAATGTATGTATTTTTATGGAAATAATGTGATTTTTAATCTCAGATATTTAGGGATTTGTGAAATATTTGCCATAACTTACGGAATCGATGTTTTTAAACGTGACTCCAATGTTATATCAATAAATAATAATGAAAAAGCCATTTCAATGTAATGTCAAAGTAAAGGCAATTTTGAATATATTTTACATGAAAATCATCGAATATTTTTACGTTTATGTAAATATTTAATAAATAGTTTTAATGTTAAATGTGGTAAAATTTTTAAAAATCTTTAGATATTTTTTGTGATCAAAACTCGAGAGAGAGAGAGAGAGAGAGAGAGTTAATTCAATAGCTTATAATAAATAGATTATAAAAGTCTTATCATGAATATAAATAAGGGATTGAAATGAGTATTTATTTTATCTAAAAAATGGTCACAAATATAATCTATTATTTTAGCTCTAGTTTATCTATTTTCAGGGTTTGATTTTTTATTATAAAAATGTGTTTTAAAAGGCGATAACGGAATCAGTTATAATATGTATTAAATACAATAACATTAAAGTAATAATAGTCTATATTTTCTTTTTTAGTAATCATAAAAATATAATATTTCAAAATCACTGCATTTACAAAATTAAGTCATTATTTCCAAAAACAAATAAAATTTAACTGTAATAATCAATAAATAAAGGCCCATTACTTCAATAACAAAAATAAATTTACATGTAATAAGTTTATTTTTATATAATAAGAATAATTATGTCAAACATTAGATCACTATTTCATTTGAAGTATTTGATGGTGTATTGTATTTCAAATAAATTATAAAATTATTTCAAATGTTCGTAATATGGGAATTGATTAAAAATGTATTTGTATCCAACAAATCACATAATTCGTCTAAACTTATAATTCTTATAAAGACTTTTGAAAACTACTCTTATTATGGATATAAAAGCAAAAGAAGACAAAACCTGTAATGTATTGTCAGGAGTCGTGTATTATTAATAGAGTATAAATACATCAGACTTTCATTAATTTTACTCAAACTCTATCTTTTGAAGCAACTATTTCACAGAAAATACCATATTTTATATCCAAAGGAGTATTCATTTTCTAAACTATCATTTTTTCATATTGTCTGTAATGATAAAGTTTTGCGATATTGTTATTAAAGATTATTTATTAAATTCTCTATTAATAATAAGATGTCCTCTATTTTAGTAAAAATTTTATTTAATTTTTTATTATCAAGTACTTAACATACTATCGAGTTATTAAGTTCGTAAAACTTTAACCTAATTTTCATTTTTATTTTTAAACTATTTATATACTTATAAACTCGCTTATAATATATTTCAGACTATATCTAACGTTAGTAACAAAAAATATAATAAAATAATGTGACATATATATATGTATATATGCATTTGATATAACTGGGAGAGGCTGTTAATATATAAGATTACTTAGTATTTTCGAAAATTAGTAAATAATATACTTTGTTTTGGTATTAATAATAAAACTATCTGCAAAAGAGTTAATTAAACTGTTGAAAAGAGAAGAGTTAGTTTTAATTAATAAAAATTATGAAATTATAGTTAATCTTCAATTTCAAGCATTTATGTTAAAAACTATATTATATAACACACAACCAAAACATTACATTCTATTTAATTAACTTTTAGATGTATTAAAGTCAAGTCTCTCTCTCTCTCTCTCTCTCTCTCTCTCTCTCGTCTATAAGAAGAATAACAAATAAGTTTAATTAAACTTTTGGTTTGGCAGACGGTAGACATATAACTCATTTGACTCACTAATTGCTTATTTGGACAAACCTTCAATTGTAAACTTATCCTAAATATAAATTATTTATAGATAATTCCTATAAACACATTCATTCAAAGTGTTCTCAAGTTGATAAAAATACAGCGAATATAGTACTGTATATACACTGTATGAAATTCTTAATACTTTCTATAAAAAACTTTATTTATTTATTAGTTTCAAAATAGGATTAAATATGATTCTATGCGATTACTTGTTATATAACACCATAATAAATCTCTAATGGG
>CAJPVJ010000731.1:0-20967 GCA_905397405.1 Oppiella nova
ACATTACTCGCATAACACAATTTAATGAAATTTTAAATTAGATTTTCTTTTTTTGTGAAAAGAATAATGAAAATAATAATAATAATATTTTAATACTGTATAAAATAATTATTTTATTTTTTGTTGGTAAAAACACTTAATTTTTTGTTCCCATTTGATTGCAAACAGTGCACCAGAATTGGGTCAAAATCGCATTCATCAGCGCTTAGGCACTAATATAATGAATATTTTGTAAAACTCTTCTATCGTTTAACAAAAAAATGTTTTCAAAGAATTTCAATAATTTTCGTTAATTTTGTGTTTTATACAATACTTGCTTTTGTGTGATATTATTTTAATCACATTTGAGAATTCTTGAAATAATCAAGAATTTATATATTTGTTCAAAAGTGAACAAAAGTGACGTTTAATTAATATAATAATTATTATGTCTTGTATTTGGATATAAAGCTAACATTGAGTTTAATAATCATTAGTTTTATAGAGAGCTTCAGTCGCAGTAGTATTAGTCGTGATGTTAGAGCCGTCGTCTTCTGAAGATGAGGGCGAAGACAACATTGCCATCGAAGACGACACTTCTGCCAGTCTGTCGGTGTCGACCATCAGTCGCAATGATGTGCCCATACATTCACCACAACCACCACAGCAACAGCAACAACAGCACACGGCATACCTTCAGGCCTGTCCTCCTAATGTTCAGCGAAGTGTTAGTCCGGCGTCGGGTTCGTCAGGCAGTGAATCACTGCCTGTATGTCAACCACAGACCAGTTCTAACGATAGACTGTCTTTACCACAAACAAAGAGTAATGTGACGTCCAATAGATCTGTGAGTCCCTGTCCGTCGACTACTAGTGATGGGAATAAAGAAGCGACGGTTCCCTCAAAATTAGATGACATCGAGAGAGCAGAAAAAGAAGAGGCGGAGAGAAAGACTAAACTTCAGTTATATGTGTTTGTGTTGAGATGTATTGCCTACCCGTTCAATGCCAAACAGCCGACTGACATGACCAGGCGGTGCAATAAGATAACTCCTCCACAGCTCGAGCAGATCATCACTCGTTTCCAGTCCTTTCTGAAGGGAGAGCTTCAGATCGCGGCCGACGAGGCCTTTCAGAATGCGATCCAAAACTATTTCGAAGCCTTTCTCAACAGCGATCGACTCATTCTGATGGTTCAGAGCGGCGCCTGTTCTTCACATGACTTCAGAGAAGTCTTCAGAAACAATATCGAGAAACGTGTCCGAAGTCTACCAGAGATCGATGGCCTCAGCAAAGAGACTGTTGTGACCTCTTGGTTGGCAAAGTTTGACAGTATATACCGGGGCTGTGATGACGACGTGAAGAAGTTGACGGGGACCAAGATGCAACAATACCAACAGCAACAACAACAAAACCTCGCTTCAGAACTCATCCTCAGTAAAGAACAACTCTATGATATGTTTCAGAATGTCCTCAACATTAAGAAGTTCGAACACCAACTCCTCTATAACGCCCTTCAGGTCTGTCTTTCCTCTTAACTCTATCACTACTCCATTCCCTGTCAGCAGACAATTGTTACGTGAATATGATGTCTGTTCAACAGTTGGATTCCGGCGATGAACAGGCGGCTGCCATCAGAAGGGAATTGGATGGCAGGGTCCAGAAGTGCAATGAAATGGAAAGGGTCAGTTTGCTGTCCAACCATATACTGTATTCATTGAATGATAACTTATTGGTTAACATTTGATTGAATAGAATCGCAAAATTATGCCAAAGTTTGTGCTCAAAGAAATGGAGTGTCTTTTCTTGGAAGAGGTCCGCTCTTCGATAAACCAATTGATGGTTAACTTAGAGAGCCTTCCGGTGTCTAAAGGAGGGGCTGACAGTCGATATGGTTTGCAAAAACTCAAGCGATATAATCATAGGTATGGTTAGGAGTGCTGACCATTAGAACCAACTGTTAGACTAATCCTAATCCTAAACCCATCCGACCGTTGTTTGGCTTATTGTTAACTATTGTTATCTCAACTGCTTTTCTATCTCTTAATGCGAATCGATTGCATCGACAGTCGTCGGCGCTCTTCAGTCTTAAGGTTAGGCGGAATTGGGATCGGCTTTGTGTCTGTCATTGTGTCCACTTTCGGCTCTTTCTCTCTCATAATGCACTTCCAATCAATCCTTTTTGCACTTTTGTTCATGAATTCATTGCATTTAATGTCAAAGCTATTCATGGAATGTCAGCCAATTTCATGTAATCGCAAGTGTTTTCAACTATTTTTCAGAATGTTTTTTCGCACCAATTATTCATTGGTTTAACAAATATTTTTAATGAATTTTATTTTATTTTCTTGTTTATAATTATAATCTCTTTTGGTTTCAGTTTACAGCCCAACTCCACTCTAAAAACTCATTGTTTTCATATATTCAATGTCAACAAATTCATTACTTATCTCCAGTCACCTCTTTGGACCATTTTTTATGATTTAATCCTTTTTTCTATTGCTTACATGTATGACATTATTGACATTTTTATTTGATTTTAATTTACAATTCTCTCAAGTTTTTGCATGCATTCAAACACATCTCTCCCTTTCACAACAAATATCATTAATATAACTGATAAAACATTACAGAAGTCAGGCGTCACTCGCACGAGAAGGACTCGTTGAGGACACAGAAATCGCTACCCTTTCCAAAGTCGATGTTTTGCTTTCATTTACAATTGAAGGTATTTGTCATTCAATAACCGCTAATCTATTTAGCTGGCTCATTTTCTTGATCATGTGTCTAATGTATTATATTCATAAAACTATTAACGAATAGTTGTTGTAATGGAAGTGCGGGGTCTCAAGTCATTGGCGCCCAGCCGTATAGTGTACTGCACAATGGAACTGGAGGGCGGCGACAAACTTCAGACTGACCATGCTGAGGCATCCAAACCATTGTAAACTTATATTCAATCAAAGCTGCATTTAATTGAATACTCATAAAACAATCTGTAACTTCACATTAATAGATGGGACACTCAGGGAGATTTCACAACAACTCATCCTTTGCCTATAGTTAAAGTCAAATTATATGCCGAAAGTCCAGGTATTCTCAGTCTCGATGATAAGGAACTGGGAAAAGTCATTATAAAGCCAACACCTCTGACTTCAAAAGCTCCGGAATGGTATAAAATGATAGTTCCCAAGAATGCTCCCGATCAGGACCTAACCATCAAAATCATCATAAGAGTAGACAAACCATTAAATATGAAACATTGCGGATATCTGTTGGCTCAGGGAAAGCAGGTCTGGAAGAAATGGAAGAAACGCTACTATATTCTCGTTCAGGTCTCGCAATACACGTTCGCAATGTGTAGTTATAGGGAGAAAAAGTCAGAACCGCAAGAAATGTTGCAATTGGATGGATATACAGTCGATTACATTGAACCTATTCCTGGTAATCATTATTAAATATCACTTAATTATGAATGAGATTTTCTAATACTTTGTATGAAATATGACAAAACTATAGACTTAGAAGAGGGCCGATTCTTCTTCAATGCAGTCAAAGAAGGCGATAGTGTTGTGTTTGCCTGCGATGACGAGAATGAGTCTCATCTCTGGGTTATGGCTCTGTATAGGGCCACCGGTCAGGCACACAAACCAACACCTTTAATGCAAACCCTGGGCAACAAAAATTCAACCATATCTCGATTGCAAGGAGGTATTTGATTTATAAATTGATAGCTAATGTACTGTATATATGATATTGAAATGGATTTGACTATTTCATTTTGATTATCATATACAAATTAGATGTAGAATAATTTGACTCTAAAGAATCCAGATCAGATTTTTATGTTTTAATTTTAAAATATGAAAGTTATTACTTATTACTTAAAAGTATAGATAAACAATATATAGTATTATTCAAACTCTAATTTGGATTTGTCGTTTATTATAATAGCGTTAATCAAATAATTATTTATAGACTTTGTATTTATAAACTTGAATTATTTGAAGGCTATCTGCGGCTATCCCGGGCATTCGTACCTTACCTGCTCATGTAGGATAGACTGGGTACAGCTAAATCAGTGGTGGTCAACAAAGCAAATGATGTTGCTCTTCGGGAATACAAATCCGATTTGCACACGTACTGTTCCCTGGGATGGTTTAGTCCCGGACAGGTGTTTGTGTTGGATGAGTATTGCGCCAGATATGGGGTCAGGAGTTGTTTCCGACACCTCTCCTATTTATGCGATTTACTCGAGTTTGCAGAGAAGGGCACTCTAATCGACCCGACATTAATTCATTATAGTTTTGCATTTTGTTCATCACATGTTCACGGGAACAGGTATTCAGTGTTTGTTGTCGTTCACTATCTTTACGGTTCGCTCATAACAATCAAAATCCCAATTATTCTTATTATTATTGAAATTGCATTATATTTGCCGTACAATGAATCCCATGTCATACTTACATAAGAGTTACTGAGCATTACTTATAATCGCACACAATATGTTTCCCTAATCTGTTGTCTCTACCCCCCGGACAGTACTACCGCACCCCCGATCGGACAAATCGCATTCGACATAAGGTATGTCTCAGATGTGGCATGAAATACATGTAAACCATCACTCAATACAACGAAATCACATTTCGTTCGCACTTTCATTACATTAAGACTTGCCTTTAGTATTAGGATTAGAGTAGATTTTGCTTCCTTTGGGTTATTGTCTTGAAATTTTTCTTTTTCAAATCCAAATTTGTTTTAATTTTAACAACAAATGGCATGATTGCAGACCTGATGGCATTGGAACCGTTACCGTCGAAGAAAAAGACATTTACGCCGGAATTAAAGATAGACTCAAATGTTTATTAGAGTATCAAATAACTAATTTTAGGTACAAATCATTTAAAATACCAGTTTATGGCCACTAAGAACCATATATTGTCTCAAATCAGATATTCGTTTCCTTTCGGTCGACCCGAAGGCTCACTCAAAGCCACCCTTTCTTTATTAGAAAGAGTATTAATGAAAGATATCTTAACGCCAGCCCCTCCTGAAGAGGTGAGAGGAGTGATCAAGAAGTGCCTCGAAAACGCTGCTCTCGTGAACTACACCAGAATCTCAGAAGTGGCCAGAATTGAAGGCAAGTCCTCTTTATAAAGCTAATCATTCATTCATTTTTGTCTCAAATGTAATTTTATAATATTATTATGGAAACAACTCATACTATACCTGTACTTATTATAAATATTCTTGATTCTTATATGTTATATTCTCTTAAATTATATATATATAATTAAGACTATTATATTTTCCATTAAAGTTATATACTGTAGTAGCAAAATATTGTATATTGTATTATATTTTATAACACATAATAATAGAATTTAATATATTTATATAGAAATAGCAGCGGACAAAACATTAGATCCCAATATAAAACTTCAAAACCTGATTCATTTGGCAGAGCTTTGCGTTGATCTCATCCAAGAGAATAATGAACACTACGCGGAGGTAATTGTTATAATCCATTATAAATCACATTTTATTAACTTTTAAACGAAACTATGAATAATTGCAAAGTGAATAATGTTGTCGTATCTAAGCTCATAATCCTAAGGTTTCAGTTATTCCATGAAAACTAAAAATAGCTTTAGATTATGAATTAGTATCATATGAATACCTAAACACTATAGTAGACATATAAAATATCATATAATAGATTATTAACTAGTATATTTACAGTGATAATCTTATTGGACACTGATCTTAAATATTGATACTTTAAAATATTATTTAATGGTTCAAATAATTGCCCCTCTGACATCTTATAATTGATAAAAATTAGTTGTAAATCATGTGTTGTTCAGATGCCTATCCCTTCTCTGGTTATTCTTCATATCAATACTCAAAGCATGAAATATTGTATTAAACTATTAATTGTTGCATTGCTTTCATAACATTCCAATCGCTTATCCATTATCTCTTTGCTATATTCCTGTAAACACCAAATGATGTCTATCTCTCTCTATCTCTGTGCTGTCTGTGTGTCTGTGCTGTGGTGTCAGGCCTTTAGAGGGGTGAGTCTCATATAAATCACATTTTATTAACTTTTAAACGAAACTATGAATAATTGCAAAGTGAATAATGTTGTCGTATCTAAGCTCATAATCCTAAGGTTTCAGTTATTCCATGAAAACTAAAAATAGCTTTAGATAATGAATTAGTATCATACGAATACCTAAACACTATAGTAGACATATAAAATATCATATAATAGATTATTAACTAGTATATTTACAGTGATAATCTTATTGGACACTTATCTTAAATATTGATACTTTAAAATATAATTTAATGGTTCAAATAATTGCCCCTCTGACATCTTATAATTGATAAAAATTAGTTGTAAATAATGTGTTGTTCAGATGCCTATCCCTTCTCTGGTTATTCTTCATATCAATACTCAAAGCATGAAATATTGTATTAAACTATTAATTGTTGCATTGCTTTCCAATCGCTTATCCATTATCTCTTTGCTATATTCCTGTAAACACCAAATGATGTCTATCTCTCTCTATCTCTGTGCTGTCTGTGTGTCTGTGCTGTGGTGTCAGGCCTTTAGAGGGGTGAGTCTCTTCTCATATGCATTTGATGTGACCTTTTGTTATATAATTGGCTAATTTTATACCTAAACTAATTACCCGCACATGTATTGCATCGTGTGTTGGATGTGATGTGCCTTTCATTAAAACCAAAAGCAGGACAGAGTAAGTGCTTATTCTCTACACCACTTCCCTATGTTTTGTTCACTTGATATATTTTGATCTTGATGACATTTTGATATTTTGATTCATTACTAACAAATATTTGATGACTTAAAACAGGCGTTCGCCTGGTTTTCAGACTTACTGGTGGAGCACTGCGAGATCTTCTTCTCACTGTTTGCCGTCGATATGGACACCATTTTAGTGGAACAGCCGCCCGACACCTGGGAGTCCTTCCCTCTGTTCCAAGTGTTCAATAATTACCTCCGATTAGACGGTCTCTTCACTACACTATTCATTGAATTCCTATATTTAATGTTTAATTATTTGTTTAGAAAATCTATGCGGCGGTCGATTCCACACTCAATTACGCGACACATTTGCCCCACAAGTGGTCAGATATGTCGATCTCATGGAGTCATCGGTCGCACAGTCGCTACATAAAAGTTATGAAAAAGAAAAGTGGGAATCAAAGGGGTATTGAAATGAATACTTTGTATATTTCATGAAATAACCATTTGATTGACAGACCCGTGGGTTGTGCCGCATCCGAGGATCTATTTTGGAAGTTGGATGCCTTACAGACATTCATCCACGACCTCTATTGGCCCGACGATGTGTTTGCGAAGCATTTAGAACAAAGACTCAAATTAATGGCCTGTGATATGATGGAGGCCTGTATTAATAGGACACTACAGGCCTTCCAGACGTGGGAACGCAAGGGCACGGCTCGGTGGACGAGCACTGACTACATCGTGCCCTCAGAAATGTGTGCAATGATTAATGTCATACTTGAGGCCAAGACTCAGTCATTAAAACTGTGCACTTTTGACGGCGCAGACACTGTAAGGATCACTACATTTATAACTGTCTTTCATTCATTTGATTCACTTATAAAAATATATTATTTTCATCTTTAGCATCAATATCACAACAAAATAGATCAATTAGTAGATAAAACTTTAAGCGATATGCAAACTGGACTTATAGTTAAGGTACTGGTTAAATTTGATTATATCATAAATACAGATCAATTTAATTGTACATATTTATTTTGCAATTATAAGATGACGGCTATACTTGAGGCCAGTATTACCAAACTGGCCAGGTATGATGAGGGAAGTCTTTTGGCACCAATTCTGTCATTAACTGTAAGAATCTGGCATTTTTATTGAGACCAATTTTATCATTTATGTCTAATTTTTAATAATTAATATATAAGAATTATTTGTATGATTTTGATAAAAATTAAGTGCTTTGAAAACTATTTTTAATTTAAATAAAAGATTTTAGTCAAACGACTAATTTAGTCAATTTGTTTTAAGAATGAATGACTGTATTATAATTAATAAATTACTATATGTTGTAATCAGTATAACAAAGGGATGTCAAGTAGTGGTCGAGAAGTAGGCAAAGCGTACGTGAATTTTGTGCGAAACAGTACCGAACAGTTGCGACAAAGAGTGACCGACGAGTTGTGGGTCATTAACTTCTTCGAGGTATGAATACTAGTGCTCAGAGTTAGGCATTTGATGGATGTTTGTGTCATTTGTTTAAAATAATAAAAATGCAAATTTATTCACAGCAATGGTACTCATCACAAATGAATCTTCTATGCAATTGGCTTTCAGAACGTATAGATCATGGCTTACATTTGTTTCAACTCTCAGCCCTTTCCCATATTGTCAGGGTATGTATCCAATCCAGTTCCAACACTTTCGCTTACAAAATGGATTATTTTAATATTGTTTGAAATGATTTGTTAAACAGAAGATATACTCGGACTTTGAGTTACAGGGCATTGAAGAGGAGAAATTGAATTCAAAAGTATATCAAACAATAATGAGTCGCATCCAACTCGAAGAAGCGGCCGCTTCCGTCACCAATGGTCTCAACAGAGAACACGAGGACTCAGAGTAGACATTCATATCGTACTTATCGGTGGAATGAGTTTTAATTGAAATGGTTTGACAGGGAATACCCGGACAACGTGGCCGATGCCATCGCAAAGGGCAAGACTGGAGGTCTGCACCGAACGGACTCCGAGACAAGTGAAGGAAGTTATGTGAATCGCATCCAAAACGCCACTCAGAACGTGATGGGAAGGATCACAGGCATCGGTCGGGGCGTCGGTAACATCGGCGGAATCGGCGGATTCGCCAACAAATTCTTAAACAACAAATTCTAGTCTCATTTGTCTGACATTGTCTGTCAGATTGTCTGATATCTTAAACAACATTTATTTCAGTTTCAATCTTTTGAAACATTTCTAAAAGTGAGAACTCATTGTGTGATCTTTTCCCGAGTGTTCCTTCAATACATTAGTTCACGTATTGTTATATCCAATGATATGATAATCGACTAGTTTTACATAAATTTGTTGCAATACATGAGAGAAAGAAGTTTATGTTGTGATCCTTGAAATATTTGTTACATTTGATGAGAAATTTTTATTTATTACATGAAAATGTTTTCTTTTGCTCACAAGAGATAACAGTAAATATAAATATAAAGTATTTAAGTAATTAAGAGTCAAATAATAAATACATTCCTCTCTTCTAACTTATATGACATTAAATGCATTGGAATGGCCTTTGAATGCACTCAAAGAGTTAGGGTTTAGAACTTTCAATGATATTAACAAATACTTATATACTGTACTAATTGTCAGTTTTTATGTACAGATCATTATTCATGTGAATAATTATGTCAAATCAAACACACAAACAAGTCTATTGTACATCTAATCCACTTTTATGGCTAATCCGTAGGAAATGTTGCATTCTTTGCAATCACTGCCAGCGCTCTCAACTCAATACAGTTTACAGTTTTCGGTGATTGTGTGAAAAGAGTCTTAATTTAGAGAATATTCTGTCATTTGATTTGCTGGCAGTTCTCAGTTTGACTATGCATTCAATTAATTCATCCATTCATTTCAAAACTAAACTAAATTAGTTTCATTTTCAGATATTTTATGTTCACATCTTCACAATAAATTATATATTTATTATATTTTATGTGAATTTTTATGAAAAGACTATTAAATTATAATTATGTTTAGGAGTTATTGAAAATAAATGAACAAATTCTATCATTTTAATCATTATTGTGAACACAAATCCACACATTGTTTCAAAAATGCATATAAATTGTTAATTACTGTCAATAAGTCTATATTGAAGATAATGTATAAATGAAAGTCCTTTCACTTCTCAACAATTCATTTTTGTAACACATTTTCGATCCATTATTTGCATCTCAAACTCAAACACCACTCTTGAATACCACTGATATGTCAATTAATATGCCTTTAAGTGATCTATTTTTGTTATAATCAAATCAATTCACACTATTTATACTCATTTCTATCCATTTCTATTCACTACTCAAACACCTATTGTTTGCTTCATTTCTATCGATTAAATGTTTGATGCAATTACTCACACATTGTTTCACTATTCATACCCATATTATACCAATTAATACCAATCCATTCATTTCACACACTTTTGCCACTAATTCCTGATTTACGGATTGTTTCAATACTTTGATGAACAGGTAGACTAGACATTGACACCCCAGGCATGTCGTTCCCATACACCCGACCCCACCATATCATATCAATTATTGTTTGGCAATAATTTATGTCTCATTGTCTTATTTGGTGTCAATAAATATGACAATAAATGGATGCAATTTCTGTTAAAACCGTTCATTCAATACATGCCATTCATATGACATACCGTTCCCTTAATTATGCAAACTTGTCATCATTTGAATTTCGCGCACATTTGGTCCTATTTCTCGATGTCTACCACTCTATCACTCTATCACGCGATATGATTGAAGTGATTGAATGAGTCATACATTTGCCGTACAATACAATACAGTCCATAGGATGGCATCCAATCACTAGACTTAACCATATTTACGGACATTTCGTGTGATTTAGTGGTCAGTTGTGAAGTGAGGCACTCATACGAGTTGTACAGTAAGTATGAGAGTGTGTGGGGAGGGGTGGGGCACAGGAGTGGGAGTCTCTGTGTATGATATTTGCGTTCATGAAATGATTACTTGTATTATTGAAATCATATGTTGTATGAAATGAATGACTAAAACAACAAACAATTCATTCAATCATTTGTTTATCACTTTTACACCAATTCTTCACTTTTGATAAATCATTTCAAATTGACTTCAAATCCAATACTAATTGTAATTGAATTGCATTTCTATTTCTATTTCTTTACTATTTCTCACATTTTATTCAACGTTTGCATTGAATTTCATTTGATTTCCAATTGAATCGATGAATGCATTCATGAATCAATTGACAATCATTTGAATACATGTGAAGACATTTGTGTAACAATTGTTGTCTTATTGATAGCCAACCATCACTTGGAGGACATCCCAACACTTGAGCGCATAGATTAAGACAGAGATAACGGTTGGACTGAATCGAGTGATCTTCTGAAGCAAATGTCTGCCGAAATCCGACCCTTTGCTGACTCGACCATCGGATCCAATAAAATGCAATTATTGAGTAAATTAGAGGGACATCAAGACGTCGTCAATCAGGCCGTCATTCTTCGCGCTGAAGACGGTGTCATCAGTATTAGTGACGACAAGTAAGCATTTGTTGGTGTGATTTCGTCACTGAACTAATAGCTGATCCCATCTTAAGAACCATTCGTATTTGGCTGAAGAGAGACGCCGGCAATTACTGGCCATCTGTTTGTCATATTCTTCCGGGTATTTGACGTTTGTTTCAATTGAATGCTAACCATATCTATATGTCTAATGTCTAATGAATACACATGTGATGTGTGTCCAGCGTCTGCCTCTTGCATGGACTTCAATCACGAGACAAAGCGTCTGTTTGTGGGTCTGGACAACGGGTCAGTGTCTGAGTTCTGTGTGGCCGATGACTACAACCGAGTGGTGCATCAGAGGAACTATTTGGCGCATCAAAGTCGCGTCACTTCTGTTGTCTTCTCGTTGGTCACCGAATGGGTTCTCAGTGTCGGACGCGACAAGTATTTCGTTTGGCACTGCTCTGAGTCCGGACGAAGACTCGGAGGCTATCTCTGCAATAGTTGGGTCACTGCTCTTCAGTGAGTCATTGATTAGATTATCATTGAATTGAGACAATGATTACCATTAATGCTGCGATAGGTTTGATATGCAATCAAAGCACGCCTTCGTCGGTGACTACAACGGCATCATAACTATGTTGAAGATCGAGGAAAACACATACAAACCCATCACTACATTGAAAGGACATTCCGCTGCCATCCGATGCCTCGCATGGAATTCCACGAAACAAATGCTCTTTTCTGGCGGTTTCGACAAAATGATTATTTGCTGGGATATCGGTGGCAAAAAAGGCACCGCTTATGAACTCCAGGGCCACCAGTCAGTCATTAAATGAATTATTGATATTCTAATCAAAAGGTTTACCGTATTTTCATTTTGATTGCAGTAATAAAGTGACGGCGTTTTACTTCTCTAACACATCTCAGAGACTATTGTCTTCAGCTGAAGATAACAATATCATCGCTTGGAATATGAATACCAAACGAACTGAAGTGAGTGTTTCACTCATTTTATGGGTCTTTACAACTAAACACTATATTCTTTCATTATATAGACTCCCGAATGGACTGAAAGTGATTATTGTCAGCGCTGTCAGAGACCATTCTTCTGGAATATTAAGGCGATGTACGACCAAAAGACCATTGGCTTAAGACAGGTATCTATTGTCTCGTATTACCGTAAATATGACTTTAAAATTGCTAATCAACTATCACTCCGTTAGCATCACTGCCGGCGCTGTGGAAAAGCTGTTTGTGATTCTTGCAGTTCTAACAGAAGTTCTATTCCTATAATGGGCTATGAATTTGATGTCCGAGTCTGCGATGAGTGCCATAGCGTTATCACTGACGCCGAGTGAGTGTTTCTATAGATTGCTATGAAATGCAAACTCAATGAGTTGTCATTTACAGCCGTATATCTCTTGCATCATATCATGACTGCAAACATTGTGTAATGCATTTGGATGTCGACGAATCTCGTGGTCAGGCACTCACTTGTGGAAGCGATCGTATTATTAAAGTAAACCAAATATTTATCTAAAAGTGTACCTGATGTACTTAATTTTAATGCTCGCTAATCTTACTTAAATCTCTAGTTATGGGACATAACGAATATCTTGAACTCGACGTGAAATACAAGTATTTCATTGCCTTAACTTTCGGCAGAAATGTTTACTTCAATTACTAATTGCCTAACAATTGTTGAATATCACACACCCTTTGAGTTTCCCTTTATTTTAATCAAATGATTATATTTGTCGTCAATTTGTTTTTATAGTTAAATATGAAATATCGTTATTAAATATTTTAATCATTGAAAACTATTAGTTATATAATGAAGAGATCTTTTTTACGTCACATTTTGTTTTGTGAACAAAAATGTGAAATAACTGATAGAAACTTTAAAATGTTAGTTTTGTATGTTTCAAACGCCTGTGATGAGATTGAGATACAAAATGATATAATGGATGCAAAACAGGTACCACTAATACAATACCTGCCGGAAGGAAATAAGGCTCACCGATCCTCACCTGAGGCGTGTCGACGCTCTGTACGAGTACTTTGGGTCGACTCTTGCCATAAATTTTATAATCATTTAATTAATTAACTATTAATCAAATGTTTTCTTTAATTATTATAAGATTTTTATTTTTAATTTCCGATATTTTGATTATTAAATATTGATTTCAAATGACTTTTGTTTTATTTGATGGGATGGCACACCGATTGTCACACTATACAGTATATCAGAACTTGAAGTGAGAGTAACTCTGATTACAAGCAGCTATTGATTAAATGACACTTGAATTGACAACTCAGAAGTTTGAGGTTTGTCTCATTGCTATAGAGTTAATAATAAGTTGCATGACTTGAATGGCTTGATAAACGGTATCACAAGTCAATAGAGATTAATAAGTTGACTAACAATTCATAGGAATTAATCCCATCGTATTATATTTCTATCAAATAGTTTTCATTCAGACCTAATGCTGGTTCTAATCAAATCCTAGTGATTAGTGAGAAGTTATATAAATTTGTTATTACTGTTGTAAGTCTTAAACATATTGTTTTGAATCGGAATTAAAGGAATTGGAGACAAATATTTGATTCAAATCTAAGCTATGTTTGGATTGGGATGGAGTGGTAGTGAAGAGAGTTGGGGTCTCTTTACAGGTGAGATCATTGCATGAGTACTACCTGTGCTGTAGTCGTGTTGGAGTAGTGGCTGTATAGCAGTGACAGTCAACACAGCCTACCTGTTGAATGCATTAGAATGCGGTATTAGAGGGCAGGTAACCAATAGGTAACCTATAGGTAGGTATTGTCTGAACATTTCTGTACGTCTGTCACACCAATCGCTCATTCATTGAGACTCACTGTTTGTATCCAAACATTTCACTCATTTTGATCGCTTTTAATTGTGTTTCGGCATCAGATTTGTACACCTTTTCTGCCTATTATTCATTGCATTCAAACATATTATTTGCGTAAACAACTCATCACTTCTTAAACTAGTCTCAAGTGTTGTCTCAACTATTTCTGCATCACTTTTATGATCCAACTCTTGTTCGCCATTGCATTGCATTTAATGGCTATTTTCGGTAAGTCCTCCAAAGGCTCCAAACTTGTCACCTGAGATACTTTGTCCCAAGATATCTCTGACAATTGTACTCTTCTTACCCAATCATATATTTGCCACAATCATCAGTGACAGTGTCTAGAGATATACAAAGTAGTGTAATAGCTATGAGTATAGATGAGGTACGGGGTGAGTGACCACTACCACTACCACCACCACCACAACCACCACTCCATGACCTTGGCTTCAAAGTTGCCAATCAAGACCTCACCACCACTTCTCTCAAATCCATTTCAATCCATTTATTTTAAGATATTTCTCAAATATTTTCTCATTTATTTCCAAAATAAAACTAATTAAATGTAAAAACTTTTTATATGTCTGAGCAAATTTCCAATCATTTTCTAAAAGGGTTAGACTTTTTATTAATAACACGTTTAAGACTTTTATACATTGAATTATAAGTGATTTTTGTTTTTACAATTGTTTTTTATAAACTTTTAATTGCTTTTTCAGAATTTATAACTTTTATACACCAATAATGAGTTCAAAGTGTAAGATCTGATTCGCAAACAATGGTTATCGTCACTCGAGTGAGTCTCTCATAGAAACACTGATTTCATTACAAATGATAACAATCTGTGTCCAAATCAAAGGGCGATTACATATGGATTGAACCGCAATCCAAACGCGAGTTTGACGTCGCGATCGGCGCCCGAGTTATCGCCGCTGAGGGCAGACGTATCCAAGTGGTCGACGACGACGGAAAGGTATGTCACGACATTCACACTACATATGCAATATTGGCCTTATCTTGACAATTGGCCAACCATTAGGAGCAATGGCTGACTCCCGAGAGACGTATCAAAGCGATGCACCCGACGTCCATACAGGGCGTGGAGGATATGATATCGTTGGGGGACTTGCATGAGGCCGGGATCCTCAGGAATTTGTTGATTAGATATAACGAGAATGTGATTTACGTGAGTATCCAGACTCTTTTTTGACTACTTGTTTGACAATTATAACAAACATTGACAACATTTCAATGAATGTCCTACACTAGACATATACCGGTTCCATATTAGTGGCCGTCAATCCCTATCAAATCCTTCCCATCTATACTGTGGAACAGATAAAGCTTTATAGGGATCGCAAGATCGGAGAACTGCCGCCACATATATTCGCCATCGGAGACAATGCCTACAGCAATATGAAGCGCTACCGACAGGACCAGTGTATTATCATCAGCGGAGAGAGCGGTGCCGGCAAAACAGAGTCCACGAAACTGATCCTTCAATTCTTAGCCGCAATCAGTGGTCAACACTCTTGGATCGAACAGCAGATATTAGAAGCAAATCCTATATTAGAGGGTATTCTAAGGATGTCTTGTATTTAAATGAATATATTCTAAAAGAAATGCAATTTCTATAGCTTTTGGAAACGCAAAGACCATCAGAAATGATAACTCGAGTCGTTTTGGAAAATATATTGACATTCATTTCAACAAACAGGGAGTCATTGAGGGGGCGAAGATTGATCAGTACTTATTAGAAAAGTCACGGATTGTAGGCCAGGCCACCGATGAACGCAATTATCACATCTTCTATTGCCTTTTGGCCGGAATGAGCAAAGAGGAGAAGCAGAAGCTGGAGCTTCAGGACGCCTCCAAATTCTATTACCTGACTCAGGGCGGGACCATCACCTGTGAGGGCAGGGATGACGCCGCAGAGTTTGCCGACATTAGGTCTGCTATGAAAGTACTCATGTTTTCCGACCCAGAGATATGGGATGTGTTGAAAATATTGAGTGCCTTATTGCACCTTGGTAATATTAAGTTCCGGGGTAAGTGTTATCTTCATTGAATGCATTTGTGATAATATGTGATAACTATTAATAACATTTCGCACTCATAGCTACTGTGATCGCCAACTTGGACGCCACCGAAATAACAAACACCGGAAGTGCCGGCAGTTCATCGAAACTGTTGGAAGTAAACCAACAGCACCTGATCGACGCGCTCACCACTCGGACCATCTTCGCACATGGAGATACAGTCGTGTCCACAATGAGTTCAGAGCAGTCTCTGGACGTTCGCGACGCCTTCGTTAAAGGCATTTACGGCCGAATGTTTGTGTGGATCGTAAATAAGATCAATTCAGCCATTTATAAGCCCAAACCATCGGGCAGTCACTACAGGACTACCATCGGAGTCCTCGATATCTTTGGTTTTGAGAATTTTAATATAAACAGTTTTGAACAGTTTTGCATAAACTATGCAAATGAAAACTTACAGCAATTCTTTGTGAGACATATCTTCAAACTGGAACAGGAAGAGTACAACATTGAGACCATTAATTGGCAACACATCGAGTTTGTCGACAATCAGGAGGCACTCGACTTGATTGCTGCCAAACCCATGAATATAATGGCTCTAATTGATGAAGAAAGTAAATTCCCGAAAGGAACCGACTTTACGTTACTTAACAAACTTCATAAGACTCACGGATCAAACACTAATTATTTAAAACCAAAGTCCGATATTAACCAATCGTTTGGATTAAACCATTTCGCGGGAATTGTCTTTTATGACACCCGAGGATTTCTGGAGAAAAATAGAGATACTTTTAACGCAGATTTAGTTCAATTGATTCAAGTCAGCAAAAACAAATTTCTCCAAAGTCTGTTCACTCATGAGTTTGGAATGGTTTGTAGTCATATTCATNGTGATAATATGTGATACCAATTAATAACATTTCGCACTCATAGCTACTGTGATCGCCAACTTGGACGCCACCGAAATAACAAACACCGGAAGTGCCGGCAGTTCATCGAAACTGTTGGAAGTAAACCAACAGCACCTGATCGACGCGCTCACCACTCGGACCATCTTCGCACATGGAGATACAGTCGTGTCCACAATGAGTTCAGAGCAGTCTCTGGACGTTCGCGACGCCTTCGTTAAAGGCATTTACGGCCGAATGTTTGTGTGGATCGTAAATAAGATCAATTCAGCCATTTATAAGCCCAAACCATCGGGCAGTCACTACAGGACTACCATCGGAGTCCTCGATATCTTTGGTTTTGAGAATTTTAATATAAACAGTTTTGAACAGTTTTGCATAAACTATGCAAATGAAAACTTACAGCAATTCTTTGTGAGACATATCTTCAAACTGGAACAGGAAGAGTACAACATTGAGACCATTAATTGGCAACACATCGAGTTTGTCGACAATCAGGAGGCACTCGACTTGATTGCTGCCAAACCCATGAATATAATGGCTCTAATTGATGAAGAAAGTAAATTCCCGAAAGGAACCGACTTTACGTTACTTAACAAACTTCATAAGACTCACGGATCAAACACTAATTATTTAAAACCAAAGTCCGATATTAACCAATCGTTTGGATTAAACCATTTCGCGGGAATTGTCTTTTATGACACCCGAGGATTTCTGGAGAAAAATAGAGATACTTTTAACGCAGATTTAGTTCAATTGATTCAAGTCAGCAAAAACAAATTTCTCCAAAGTCTGTTCACTCATGAGTTTGGAATGGTTTGTAGTCATATTCATATTAACACTTTTAAAATAATTAATTTTAACTTAACTGACAACTTATCAGGGCAATGATACTCGAAAAAAGGCACCCACTTTGAGTGCACAGTTCAAGAAGTCATTAGATTCTCTGATGAGAGCATTAAGTCAATGCCATCCCTTCTTCATTCGATGTATTAAACCAAATGAAACCAAGAAACCAATGGTTTGTATATAAATATACTCTAATTGATGAAGAAAGTAAATTCCCGAAAGGAACCGACTTTACGTTACTTAACAAACTTCATAAGACTCACGGATCAAACACTAATTATTTAAAACCAAAGTCCGATATTAACCAATCGTTTGGGTTAAACCATTTCGCGGGAATTGTCTTTTATGACACCCGAGGATTTCTGGAGAAAAATAGAGATACTTTTAACGCAGATTTAGTTCAATTGATTCAAGTCAGCAAGAACAAATTTCTCCAAAGTCTGTTCACTCATGAGTTTGGAATGGTTTGTAGTCATATTCATTTTAACACATTCATATTAACACTTTTAAGATAATTAATTTTAACTTAACTGACAACTTACCAGGGCAATGATACTCGAAAAAAGGCACCGACTTTGAGTGCACAGTTCAAGAAGTCATTAGATTCTCTGATGAGAGCATTAAGTCAATGCCATCCCTTCTTCATTCGATGTATTAAACCAAATGAAACCAAGAAACCAATGGTTTGTATATAAATATATAGATTATATCTACTGAATAGATATTTTACTATCAAAATTGGTTTTGTTTCAGATGTTTGATAGATACCTGTGTTGCAAACAATTGAGATATTCAGGAATGATGGAGACCATTAGGATCAGAAGAGCTGGTTATCCCATTAGACATACATTTATGGAATTCATCGACAGATACAGATTCTTGTTGCCTGGGATAGGACCGGCACATAAAGTGCCCGATTGTAAAGCTTTGACACATAAAATATGTGCAGCAGTTCTCGGCAAAGTAGACTATCAGTTGGGAAAGTCTAAAGTATTTCTGAAGGTATGTCTTATTTAATTACTTTAAATTACTAATAAATATGATTAAAATATATTTAATTTACATTAATAAGTTTATATGAAGTGAATAAAATACACTTGTTAATGATTCTAAAAATTGTTAAAGTTTGATAAATAGTTGGCTTTAAAAATTAATTATTTTGTTTATAAAAATGTTGTATCGATAGGACGCTCACGACTTATTTCTAGAGCAAGAAAGGGATAGAGTTTTGACGAAAAATATATTAACCCTTCAAAGAGCTATAAAGGGATGGTATTATAGAAGAAGATTCTTGAGAATGAGAAATAACGCGATTATAATTCAACGCTATTGGAAGGGCTATATTCAACGCAAGAAGTATAAAGCGGTGAGTTCTCCCCCTCCCCCTCCCCACAGCACTAACACCCCACTACTCTATTGCCCTTTGAGAGGGGAGTCCTAATAATAGAATTCCTTTGCACTGACTTATTGTTGCATAATTGACATACCTGTGCACACATGTTCACATTGCATATGTTTTGCATATACAGATGCGTTTGGGTTACCTGAGACTACAAGCGTTCCTGAGGTCCCGAGTATTAACTCATCGTTTCAAACATCTTCGCCGTCATATCGTCTCACTTCAAGCCATTTGTCGCGGATTTTTGGTTAGAAGAGACTTCCGAAGCAAACACAGAGCGGCCCTTAAAATACAAGCCTTCATAAGGGGAGCGATCGCTCGTAAAAAGTATTTTAGATTACGAGATGAAAACAGGAGTCGTTTGGAAGCCCTTCGACTGAAAGAACAGGAAGAATCTCTTCTTCGGAAACAAATGAATCCAAAGAAGGCTAAAGAAATCGCTGAACGAAAGTATTTCGAAAGAATGCAAGAATTCGAGGCACAGAAGAAAGAGACAGAGATTGAAGAGAAGCGACAAATCGAGGAGAAAAAGGCTGTCATTACAGACGCTGTGCACCGACAGGACGAGGTGTTGGACGACTCGAAACTAGTGGACGCTATGTTTGACTTTCTTCCGCGAACTGATAACCTCTCCGAACACAACGGCCCGTCAGCCTTCAGGGATCTCGAGAGACCTAACGGTGACCTCAACAACGATTTGATGGAAAATGAGGGAATGTTTCCACCCGTTCCTCACGAAGAGTTGGAGGACTTGTCTGAATACAAATTTCAGAAGTTTGCCACAACTTATTTCCAGGGAAATGTTGGCCATCAGTATCAACGAAAACCACTCAAACAACCCCTTCTACCTCTCCAGACACAAGGAGATTGTATGGTATGTCCTAAAAGATTGCATTTCATGTCTGAATACTTCATAAAATAATTTAATTATTTCAATAATACTTTTGGAATAATCTATTTAAATTTAAATGCTCTATATTTTATTGAATACTATAATTACATTTTGTAATTACAATCCAATTCTTTATTTAGGCTTCAATAGCGCTTTGGATTACTGTTTTACGTTTTATGGGAGACTTAACTGAACCTAAATTTCACACAATGGGGAGAGTAAGTGCTGTACTTTTAATTATACCTACATTTCCACAATTTCCATAATATTATTTATTTGTTGCTGAAGGATAATACATCTGTAATGAGTAAAGTGACGGCAACTTTAGGTAGAAATTTCATTAAAACTAAAGAGTTTCAAGAGTCACAACTATTGGGTCTCGAATTGGTGAGACATTTGATTTTGTTAATTCATTATAAGTGAATAACACATACTCTATAATAACATACAATGAAAAGGAGGCTGAGAGCAAACCCGTGAAGTCGCGATCCATTCGTAATAAACTGGTTTCGCTTACACTGAAGAAGAAGAACAAATTGAGTGAAGATGTGAGACGACGTCTTCAAGACGACGACATCGCCGCCGACACCTATAGCTCATGGCTGGAGTCGAGGCCAACATCTAATCTCGAGAAATTGCATTTCATTATAGGCCACGGAATACT
>CAJPVJ010000732.1:0-14216 GCA_905397405.1 Oppiella nova
TATTTTAAGATTGAAATTAATTTCAAACTACTTATAAAATATGAATTATTTCATTAGTAAATTGTGTTTGTATGTTCTGGCTATTTGTTGTAAGTAAAACATAAAATTATAAATACTATATTAACAAATTATCCTAATTATTAGCTAATTTCGTGCAAGGTCAATCATATTGTGGCGTTGAATGGGAACCCTATTTAGATAGAAAATGCTTTTTTATAATTGAAAAACTTGTTGATTTCCAGAGTGCCCGTGGTCTATGTAATGAAATGGGAAAAGACGCTACATTACTGACCATACATTCACAACAGGAACAGGACTTCCTATCAGACCTATTATTCACGAAACATAAAATCGTTGACAACGTGTGGATTGGGGCTAAAGTAAGCGACAAGAAAGTGACCTGGGTAGATGGGTCCAAGGATGACTACACTAATTGGGAATCGGGTGAACCTTCAAATGGTACAGATACTTGTGTGCAAATGGAACCGGCATCACCGAATACCGGTAAATGGCGGAATGAACCTTGCTCAAAACAAAACAAAGTAATTTGTCAAAGTGGTCAACAATGGTCATTGGAGCACATTCAGCAAGTAATAGTTGATATGCGAGATTATCAGGAAAATATTGTGCCCATTGGCTACATACACGTACAATTACCAAACCAACCTGAGCCAAAAGTATTATGGCCTAAAATGGTCTGGGACAATATTACACCGCATTATGCGGGATTATTTTTTAGAGCTGAGGGAGGAAATAGTACGAAGTTTAATGACAAGATTCAAGAGCCAGATTCACCAAGATTAGTGTCGGTAGATACTCATGAAAATGCAATAAATGAAACATCACATTGGACATTTATTAAACCTGGTATATATAGTACTGATGTCTACTCTGGAGACTTATCTGGACCTCATCATTTTTTTCACAATTTTTTGGTTTCCGCGGTTGAAGTGAGACCTCGTAATCAAGCCATCAGAATATGGAAACGAATTCAATGAATGAATAATTTTAATAAATTTTATAATTTCTAAACAGTCAGTGATTAGCAATGATTATAACTTTTGACATAAGTAATGTAACCGTTAATAAAAGTTTGTTTTTCATAATTTTGGATTGGTGAAATGAAATAAATCTTTTCTAATTTTTTAAGAAGTTATAAAAAGTTGCAATGGAATCAAAA
This sequence comes from Oppiella nova, assembly GCA_905397405.1. Taxonomy (NCBI): domain Eukaryota; kingdom Metazoa; phylum Arthropoda; class Arachnida; order Sarcoptiformes; family Oppiidae; genus Oppiella; species Oppiella nova. Next base: position 1,181 of record CAJPVJ010000732.1, read on the forward strand.
TTTTAAAAACTAAAACAATTTGATTATTGCATTAAAAACAAAACTTTTAAAACCGAGTCAATCGCCAATCAATTTTACATACATTATATTAAAACCGGACATACAGTACACGACATGCCATTTCCATTCAAACCCAACGACCCGTTCGCACCTACACCTCAACGACAGACAATAACCGCCGATGAGGCCGAACGTAGGCTCTGGGAGTGTCTCAATAGGATCGACACCAGTCTTACGACTATGGAGGGGGAGTCCGCACAACACCAACAATTCCTCGCTCAATACCGAACCCTAACTACCGTTCCCGTCGCCCATCAGACGCCTTCCCTCATACAAACACTTGTATCGCACGGTCTATCCATTTGGCACCGCATCAGGCGGTCGGCCTACGAGGCCAGGGATATGTTGGACAGCCTAATACAGCTTACGGAGGCACCGGATGTGACCGACTATCTGTCCCACGCAGAGGAACCCGTGTCTGAGTCCACAGATCCGACTGATAGGGCACTGCCAGAGCGGGCCCGGCGTATGGCTGAATGGGTGGAACGGGAGCTCAAACTACTAGCCCTCCGGTGCGAAGTGTTAGGCCTGTATGCGAGTCAATACGAACTGATTAGCCGTATTGTAACCAATCATTTATCAATGAATGCCAATGAGTTGGGTAGACCTGGGGGTTAGTAGGTGTGGGCGCACCGGGAGATTAGTTACTGGTATAAGTAATGTATAAAATATTTGTTTGCATTGATTGCCAATATATAATCATTAAATTTATCTAGATATCTAGTAAATGTAAAGTTGATATTTAAGGTATTATGATATTTAAGTTTCTATTTAAAACATACATAAGCTTTATAACCATATGAGCATATGGGCACCGGTATCTTTAGTAAATAATTGTTAACCAAAATTCAAATCGATTGTTATGTTCACTACAAATAAAAATTTATTTTTATATTCTAATACATGTCCTTAGAGTTATGATCCAGACACATTAAAAACCACTACATTCCGTATCCATTAGCACCGGTATTAGATTATCGTAACACTAATTCGAATAGGATTTTATGAATAAATTATTTTTATAAATTATTAAAAGTATTAAAACTTTTAATTTTTGCCTAAAAACACAATAAAATTATCAAAAACTGTGTCCGAAAATATCCAAAACCCACAAATCCTGTACCAAAACTAATCACAACACACACATGACATGCCTTTCCATCTCCAACCCAACCACCCGTCCGAACCCATACCCCAACCGCGTCGCCAAACCACTGATGAGATTGAGCGCGAGCTCCGGGAGTGTCGAGGGAGTGGACACCAGTCTGGAGGTTATGGAAAGGGAGGCCATTGAATACCACCTTTTCATCGACCAATACAGAACCCTAACTACCGCTCCCGTCAACAACCAAACCATAGCCCACATCTGTGAACTGGTAGCTGAGAGCGAGTCCATGAACCGACGTATACAACGGTCGGCCTACGATGCCCGGGCCCTGTTGGACGGCCTACTACTGCTCATAGAGGCGCCTGACGTGAAGGCCTACCTGTCCACCTATGACTTCGATGGGGAGCCCAGCGGCCCGGCTGAGTGGGTGGTACCGGTGCGGTCCAGACGTATGGCCGAGTGGGTGGAACGGGAGGTACAGCTATTGGCCACACGCTGTAAACACTTTGAGACATGTCTGAAGCAATACAAGTTAGTCAACAGTATTATGAGTACTCGTATACAGATATATTTGGTGGGCTTGAATGAGGGGCAATAGGACAGGTAGGTTAGGGTATGAGAAAGGGAAAGGTATTTCAAGAATAAAAGTTTGAATTTATTGTGCAAATTAGTGTCCAGTTATTGCTATGTTTTTAATGTGATTATTATGTAAGGTGTTTAATAACAATTTGTTTGGTATTAATTGCTAATTAATATCTATTTATTGTATGTGAGCATGGTATAACCTGTTACAATCCAAACATGCCCTTCCTTTATTAAGATTTTATGCATTAGTTGAGAAAAACTGGTATCTTTAAAAATACTATATTCTGTATATTGTTTGAAAATATTATTGTTTAAAGTGTTTTCAAAAACTAATTCAAGAAAAGGTGACTAGAATTGAGTGAAAAAGACAACTGATTTGAGAGCAAAACAAATGCCGAAGAAGTGTAACAAAAGACGTAAAGACTGTAGAGTCCGGTCGACCGACATATCCAGGGGTAGAGCCAGGGGTCAGACACAGACCAAAGTGATCGACGACTTGCCCGACGAGATACTGGCCATCATTTTCGACAAAATCGACTTCAAGTCACAACTGATGGCTCAGTCGGCATGCCGTCGATGGCGGGATGTCCTCCAAGAGCTGTGGGCTAAGAAAACCACAGTTTTTCTCAGAGATACCGACCGTTTTAGTGCGTTTTGGTGGCGGAATACTACCAAACCATACAAATACTACGAATACCCGAACCGAATGACCATCAGTTTGTGGACATACCTGTCCCCCAGGCGTCAATACAGTCGCCACACCTTATAGCCTGTGTTGACGGGAATTATAGCAAAGTTCCCGCACCTGAAGCATCTGTACGTTGCCGTCCATAATGTCGGCCCACGGATCAGACGTGTCGTCAAAATGGTGGTCGACTGTTGTGGGGACAGGCAGTTGCAGCACATGTCCATTGATCGTGGCTATCGGCGCCTTATTGTCAAAGTATCCGAAGTGCGCGTATTGTGTCAGAAGTTGCCAGACCTCCGGGTATTACAATTGGAGTCCCGGAGCGCACGTATGGATCAGCCGGTGATCGATGAGTTGGTGCGAAATCTGCCAAATCTCGAGGCATTCCTACTTCAAGACCCGTTCGCCGAAGACATAACACAGCCATACGAGGGATCAGTATTGCGACACATGAGGCCTGACATCAAAGTTATTCACGAAATGGGAGACCTCCTCAACAGCGATGTCTTCCAAGAGTTGGCTCACAAACCGCTCAATCAGTTGCTAGACTTGAAGATCGTATTAATGATAATCGCTGAACACTTCCCGTCGCTGAAGACAATCTGTTTAGTTATGCAGACCTTCGAGGACGACATTATCAGCGATCAAGAGGTGAGCGACTTCTTCGGACACATCGCGCGGCTCCAGAACTTGCGGGACATTACAGTCAGGTATAGCGGGCGTTGTGTCGGCGCCGATGCCATACAGCAGCTGAACGGCTGTCCAAACATGTATGCGCTGAGTCTAAAGGCTACCTTCACTACCGGTGCCATCGATGCCGTCCGAGTGTTGTGTACGACTCGGCCGACACTGAAAAGACTGTGTTTTGAGGCCGAGGAGTCGGACGAGTCGGTGACTGTCCACTCGTATGTGCCATTCGTGGCCATCGCTGACCAGAGACCGGAGCTATGGATGAAGTTGTCGATCGGTAATAGACTATACGAGTTGGTGATGGATCTCTGGTTAGCGTTACCACAGATCCGACCAAACCTCTGGATTAGCTCCGATTTGGATTAGCATTGGATTTATAAGTCCACCACAAGTCTGGCATTAAAGTTGAAATGAGAGTAAAAATTAAATTTTGTAAATATTGTATATTTTATAAATTAATTTACACATTATTTTATTAATTCAATGATAATATTGAGAGACTAGTTTTATGATTAATGATTTTAGATACTGTTACCTAGGTTGTTTGAAAAATTTAAATAAAAATTGATTTAATTGCAGTGACATATAAATTATTCATAATTTGTTTGTTTTGTTAAATAGTGTTATTGTTAATCATTAACACTATTACAATACAATTAAATTAACATTATGTTTGAAAAATTAATGTCAAAATATTTTATGTAAAACTAGTGCTGATTACCAGTGAAATGTAATTTATATACCTGTCCTAACTTATTTTTTACCCAAATGAACACCAGTTTCAGTACTTACCCATACCATTGGCGCGGGTATAGGATTATTGTAAAACCTCACAATAGTGTGACATTTACCTAACTTTTCAAATAATTTTCAATAATAGCTTAAAAACACAATTGGACGACTATATGGAGCAGGAGTTTCAGGATATGGATCAGTCCGGGGATGAGGAGATGGAACAGTAGGTTTGGGTGAGAATACTATTGCGGGGAACAGTAGGCAACAAAATACAAATTATTTTCACACATTAGTCAATATATTGTATATTTTATGTAACACTAGCGATGATTACAAGTGAAGTGTAATTACGATTTTTATGTTCACATACCTGTCCTAACCTTTTTCACCTATACACCCATCTAAACGTATCAGTACATTCCCATTGGCAAGGGTAGTTTAGCATCTTTATAATTTAATATATTATTTATAATTTAAAATGTCAAAATGTAGGTATGCTTGTATTACATATCCTATTAAGTATGCTTGAGTCAAAATATATGTAGGATATTATTTGCATTCAAAAATTCATCCCGTTCATAATTACATTTTTAGTGGCTATATTTATAATACCGGTGAATACTAAATGTAGAGATTAACTATTGATGGCAACGGTGTCCCATAAACTAGGTAATTTTTATCTAAAAAGCCTATCGTATGAACCTTGTGAGATTTTCATGAAAAGCTTCAATTAGAAAATCCAATGCAGAATTCAATGGCTTTTTAACATTAGTTACATCGATGAATAGGTTATGCATTAAAATGCCATTTATTTAACGCTAACTTATGATTATAATTTGAATAAATTTTTTCAAAAATTATATATAAGTTTCAGTTTATTTATAGAGACATGTATTCATCTAATTAATGGTGATGTTCTTTACACAATCTCTTTATAACTTATAAATATATAATAAAAATACAATAAAATTTATTTAAAAAGTAGAATTCATTTGGTTTTAAAAGTATTAAAATGTTGAGTCTCTCTAAGCCTGATATCCAATTGATTGGACAATTGGACGCCTTTATAGAAAACAGATGCGTGTAATGGATGGGGAGATGGAAGCGATGACCGGATGTGCCGTTATTTGAGGAGTTTCTGCGCCCTTTCGTTGGCGCCTTGTATTCGGCTCTTATTGGACTCCGCCTTCTCATTTATTCGATCTAACTGTTGGTTCTGAGAGCCGATCTCCTGTCCCATATCGATGGCCATATTCCTCAGGTTCCCGATCATAGTGGACACCTGTCCCAAGTTGTCCTCCATCTCGTCTTCGCGCGCGTCGCCGGTGATCCGCACGATGTATTGCGTGGAGATAATGCCTCCACCGTTGCGCTCGTCCACCACACGAGCGGCCGGCTGTCCCAACACCACGCCATCGCCCGACGACTTCCAAGTGCCCGCGTCCTCCTTGAACTCCTTGGACTTACCGCACGGACAGAAACAGAGCCCGCAGCACTTCTCCATCCCCGTCAGGTTCTTCTCGGCCTCCTTCGTGTCAGTGTTGATCTTATCCATGTCCTCCTCGATGCGGTTCAGTTGTTTGCCTTGTTTGTCGAGGGCCACGAGTGTCTGGATGCCCGCCTCCTTCGACTCATCACAAAGAGCTACCATCCGTCGCGTCGACTTCAGCGAGTCATCGGTCGCCGAATTGGCCTTCATTTGCAACTCTTCCAGCTCTGTCTTCGGCACCACTGGCGCCCCATTCACCTCCTCGGCCACCACTGGTGCAGGCATTGCGCTTCACTTCACGGTATCACTCGCTTTGATGCCAAATGTGGTGATAATGTGGTTGTGGTCACAGTCTGTGTGTCTGTGTCTGTGTATAAACAGGATAAACATTTGTAACAGGATGTGTACGTTGTGTAAATTAATTTAGACTTATTTGCAACATATGGCTTTATATGCAAAAATATTTTGTAATAATTGTTGAATATTTCTATACAAAAATAGTTATGTAAATTATTTTTAGTAAAATTTATTATATGTATTAAAATTGTTTTTACAATTTGCATGCTGAATTAATTAACAATATTGTTTTGCTATATTAACAAAATAATTTTTCCAACCACAATTACCTTTTAACACATAAATATAAGTAAAACTTGCTGGCTAGTAATCAAAATAAATATTTGCGTAATGACATCATTAAAACTAATTACTCGCTATTATCTAATCGCTGACATTATGAGAGCTACTGATAAAATACCTTGATAACTAATATAAACACTACGCTAATAAGCCTACACAAAAGTCTGATAATAGCATACTTTTCTTATTATTATATTAAATAATATAAGACTTTATGTAATGTTTATAAATAAATTGCAACAAAAACTTCTGTATATAATAAATAATTTCAAACATTATTTTACTTATAAAATAACTTTATGTTTATTACACTCCTATACCTCATCCACGAACTCATGGGTAATATACTCCACAAACCACGACCTATTGAACAGCCCTACTGGTTGGGCACACATCCAGATCCCTGGCCTATGGATCGTATCGCACCTGAACTGCTAGTCTATCGCCAGAATCGGCGCCAATTGGACATCACTTACGACACAAACGGCTCGCAAGCCGTGGACCTCATGATAGCCAACGACTTATTGCCCGCAAAACGGGTCGTATTCATAGCGCACGGCTTCCGGACCGACAAACACAAGCCATGGCTGCACCTCATGAAAGACCGCATGATTGGGGAAAGGGATCAGACAGTGGTGATAGTGGGCTGGGGTGGTGGGGCCGACCTAAGCCTCTATAACTACGAACAGGCGGCCGCTAACGCGCTGGCAGTCGGCCAATGGTTGGCCCAGTATTTCGTGGCAATTAAGCGGCGTTTCGAGGACTCAGTCGCCGTATGGGCTGTCGGTCACAGTCTGGGCGCACACTTGATGGGAGCCGCCGGTCGCGCGTCAGCTCCCGGCGCTCTTATAGACAGGATTACCGGCTTAGACCCGGCGGGGCCGGGCTTTCAGGTCGAGAATTTTGACGTAAGGCTACAGAACACGGACGCAAAGCTCGTGGATGTCATACATACGGATGGGAAGGCTGTCCCCTATTACGGGACGTTAGCGCCGTTAGGTTCGCTCGACTTCTACCCGAACTACGGCTGGAATTAGCCCACGAAAGACAGTCCCGACAGTAAGCCTTATATGTATACGGATAGGGATGACCCAAAAGGGCCGGTTAGCCCATATGGGAGTGGGTTTACGGTGAGCCATACCCGTGCGATCGACTACTTTATATGGAGTATCGATAATAAGGGGAAATTCAGTACCAATTGGGTGTTGGATGAAGAGCCAGGTGTTGAGCTACCGGTGCATCGACTTAAACGAGTGGATATTGAGGCTGAGATGGGCTATTACGCTGATGAGCACCGGTATGATGGGCTGATGGATAGGTGCTATTATGTGGTCACGAATACCAGTGAGCCGTGGATTTGAATAAAAAGTTATATAATTACTGCACAAATGAATAATTAATTTATTGAATTCATGTTACTTTAAATACGAATAATTTATAATTACGATAATAAAGCAATATTTGAAAATAATTTTTGATTCATATAGTATTTAGTAATTAATTCATTAGAAGTTATAATACTAACTGTGTTTATAAACAATTCAATAATAATAAGATTTATTTATTCAGAATATATGTCAAGAATTTATAGAAAAATGTGTTTTCATTGCCTTTCAGTATCTCTAGTGTTGACTCAAATTCCGTATGATTTGTGAGAATATTCCGATCGATGGACCACTCGTTATATGTTTGCAACACTTCATGACATTCCGGCCTTTTATACCAATTCAATGAAACCATTGCTGACAATACTTTGTATAATTCAGACACCGATGAGATAAATGTCGTATTATCTGTTGAATAAGGTTCCGGGCTATATAAACATAATTCATATAACAAGGTTTAGTATATCTGTCCAGTGGATACCAAACCAACACATTGTGATATTTTTAGATATCGATAGTAATCGAAAAAGATTAATTATAATCCTTCATACTACGTGGTTATAGTCATAAATTTTAAACTTAGCTTGCTTATTCATACAAATATATGATTTCATGTTCAATATAGCACATTATGTTTGAGTATTTATGACTATAACCACGTAGTATGAAGGATTATAATTAATCTTTTTCGATGACTATCGATATCTAAAAATATCACAATGTGTTGGTTTGGTATCCACTGGACAGATATCTAAAAAAGTTAATTATATATTTATAAAAATTTTCATACTCATCAGCATCAATTAATGCCACATTAACGTCAAATACTTCGCCACCAATTAGGCCCAAACTATATATATCCGGTTTAATGCCATACTTCTCACCCCGAGCAACTTCCGGCGCCTGATACCTCAAGTCCCCGACATCTGCCGTATGTTTTTGTATAGTCCTGTAGTGAACCCGTTTGTCGTGAACTGTAGCCAAACCGAAGTCACATAACTTAATGAATCTGCCGTTCCCTGCATTCGTGTCAATCAATATGTTGTCGGGTTTGAGGTCTCTGTGAATGATGGGTGGATCCAATCCATGCAAATGGTGAACGGCTTCTAAGATCTGTCGGAATATTTCACAAGTAATGAAATACTCGTATAAATCCATGGGATCTCCCGATTGTCTCTCAAATACATGTGCTTTGACTTCAAGAAGTTGTGTTAAACTCTGTGAACATAACTCCATTTGTATGAACAGAAACCCGTATTCAAGCCATGAGTGGTAGTATTGGACCACATATTGTGAGCTAACTTTCACCAAATTCTGCACTTCTTTTAACGCATTTTCAGTTTCCGTTTCATCAAACTCTGAAATGATTTTTTAACAAGGATTGAAAGCAATGCTATAGAAACCCACATTTACAGTAAAGCGATTATAGAATGCAAGATAAGGGAGGGTTTGAAAGGAGAATGCAAAATATGGGAGGGCAGAAAAGGAAAAGGTTTGATAGTAGAGTGCAAGAAATGAAAGTTCAAGATAAGGGAAGGCTGGAAAGGAAATTGCAAGATAGGGGAGATTAGGAAAGGGAAATTCTTGAAAAGAGAGTACAAGATATTGGAGAGCAAGAAAGGAGACTCATAGGTTTAAAATTGGGGTTAGTGGGATATTAAACACTTTTAAGCAATTTTAGCATTTTCAAGAAATGTTGCAAATTTTCAAACCATTGTTGTGGAACTGTATATCCATGCCATAGGTTTAATATGGGATATAGTTCACCTTGTCCATAGACGTAACATGGGACTTTTGTGAATTTTGGTCGTACTTTGTCGACCACATGTCCCTCAATGTCCATTTGTCGCTTAACGCTATGGGATTTTTTGTTCCGCAACCGACATTTTTTGACACACATGTCATGCACCATCATTATACACCATTTTCCCATAGGATTAACATGGGTGTGAAAACACAGCGTCATTACGTCATCGGAAACACTTTTGCCCACTTTTGCTGGGATTTTCCATAGAAAAAAACAAAGTCCTTAACGGCTAAACTGTTAGAAAACCCCATGTTAAAGTCTATGGGATTGTGCTAAAGTGCGTCATTAATGACGGAGTGGGGGAGGTGGGGTGGGGTGGGGGTGGGAGGTGGTACAGAGTGATTTGATAACCCACTTTTTTTACTGCGTAAATGTGGGTAAAAATACATATAAATGAAAATAACGTAAAGTTTCATGTAATTTAAAAATACCTTTAATTGCAATCTTTTTGACCGCATATATCTGACCATCATTTTTGTGTCTCATTTGATATACTGTCCCAAAACCGCCCGACCCTATGGCTGACAACTCGTCAAACGTTTCCCCACATCTCAGCGAAAGTGCCGACAATTGTGGCGACAATTGAGTGTCAATTGTGTTATCAATAGCTTTGCATTCACTCGATGTTACCACACCTCCAATGGTTAGCGTTTTGTATGTCATTTGGTATTCATTGGCGTAGAAATCGATGAAATTATTATACTTTGTTTCAATCAATTCATTTGTGTCCGATATCTTGAATATTTTACCCCTTTTTAACACTACCGGTGGATTAATAAACACGCGGTTCGAGTCATGTTTGGGTAACTCATCCAGACCATTAATCGACTCCAGTTTTATAGGGGTGTCGCCGATTTGATTGCCCCATTCGTATAGGAAACCAGTGTTTGTCAGCAAATATGTCATACGATATGATGAGGCAATAGCTTTGATACCAATGAGAGTTGATATGACTTGTGGTGTGAATACGCAATGCAATTGATCCCCACTTTTATGACCCCAACTGAACACCAATCCATCGCAAGTGATGGCAAATGATTGGTGTTTACAGCAATAAATTGTTTGCATTTTTGCGTTATTCCGGAATTCTATGAGAATTGGTTTAAAGATTATATCCACACGATTGTCACCACAACCTACTTCTCCCCCTCGATGACGTCCCCACCCATACACCTGTCCACTGGATGTGAGGGCCAGTGAGTGATGGGAACCACAACTGATTTGTTGAACATCTTTGTCGTCGAAATACGATATTCTCTCGGGTTTTGAATAAACTGCAACTCGGGTATTGAATTTTGTCACATCTCTACCCAACTGTCCCCATCTATTGTCACCCCAGCCGTAGATATGGTTCTCATTATTCATAGCCAACACAAAGTGGTATCCATTAATAAATGTGCGGATCTTTTGATGACATAATTCCGGTACAGTTTGTGGCGATTGTATGAACGCGTTGACAAACAGGCCGTCCACCACATTGGGGCCCAACCCGAGACACCCATAGATATTATCTCCAAACCTATACACCATATCATCGGTGGTTACGAACAATGCGTCAGATTTGTAGAAAACATGTAATAATTTAATCGTTTGCTTCATATTTGCGTCGATATTATCGCAAATACGAAATGTTTCCAAATTGGTATCCATTTGGCAATTATCGCAATAAATGTTAAATCAATTTGTTATCAAATTATGATTAGTATTATGTTATTATAATAATCACACAATTGATTGAAACGTGGTCTCAATGAAACCATTGAATTACAATTATGAGCACATTTTCACTACACATTCATGCTATGAGTAATAAATAGCCAATGGATAGTATATAAGTTACACGTATTACAAACTTAGTTATCAAGGATATTTTAATCAAAACCAATATAATTGATTATTTAGTTGTAAATCACACGCTATGATACATATAATAAAATTCAAAATCTTGAATATATGGACCCTTATGTGAGATTTGCATGAAAAGCTTCAATTAGAAAATCCAATGCAGTATTCAATGGCTTTTTAACATTAGTTACATCGATGAATAGGTTATGCTTTAAAATACAATTTATTTAACGCTAACATGTGATTATAATTTGAATAAATTATTTCAAAAATTATATGAACAGGATAAACACTTGTAACAGGATGTGTATGTTGTGTAAATGAATTTAGACATATTTGCAATATATGGCTTTATATGCGAAAACATTAGTTAACTTAAATTATATTGCCGAAAACGCCAATTTAGTGTATATAATATGAAAATTCACAATATTTACGTTCAATTTTGAGTTTTTCTAAATATTATCTACATTATCGTATTCTGCGTTAATTTCACTTCCAAATTGATACAACACATGCAATGATTTATAATGTTAATTTTTCCCGTTACAATTGGCCACTGCCGTCTGACCAGAGGTCTCAGGACAATATAAATTATATTTTCCAGATTCTCACTGAATCTCCTTTCATATCTAATCATAATACCCGTTGTGGCTTTAATTAAAAATTATGATTTTGCAATGTGACTACATTTAACGGAAAAATTAACATTATAAATCTTGGCATGTATTCTATCAATTTGGTAGATAATTTAACACATAATACGATAATGTAGATAATATTTAGAAAAACTCAAAATTGAACGTAAATATTGTGAATTCCGACAGATCTTAGAAGCCGTTCACCATTTGCATGGTTTGGATCCACCCATCATTCACAGAGACCTCAAACCGGACAACATATTGATTGACACGAATGCAGGGAACTGTCGATTTGTGAAGTTATGTGACTTCGGTTTGGCTACAGTTCACGACAAACGGGTTCACTACAGGACTATACAAAAACATACGGCAGATGTCGGGGACTTGAGGTATCAGGCGCCGGAAGTTGCTCGGGGTGAGAAGTATGGCATTAAACCGGATATATATAGTTTGGGCCTAATTGGTAGCGAAGTATTTGACGTTAATGTGGCATTAATTGATGCTGATGAGTATGAAAATTTTTATAAATATATAATTAACATTAACTAGATTTTTAAATATACTAAACCTTGTTATATAAATTATGTTTATATAGCCCGGAACCTTATTCAACAGATAATACGACATTTATCTCATCGGTGTCTGAATTATACAAAGTATTGTCAGCAATGGTTTCATTGAATTGGTATAAAAGGCCGGAATGTCATGAAGTGTTGCAAACATATAACGAGTGGTCCATCGATCGGAATATTCTCACAAATCATACGGAATTTGAGTCAACACTAGAGATACTGAAAGGCAATGAAAACACATTTTTCTATAAATTCTTGACATCTATTCTGAATAAATAAATCTTATTATTATTGAATTGTTTATAAACACAGTTAGTATTATAACTTCTAATGAATTAATTACTAAATACTATATGAATCAAAAATTATTTTCAAATATTGCTTTATTATCGTAATTATAAATTATTCGTATTTAAAGTAACATGAATTCAATAAATTAATTATTCATTTGTGCAGTAATTATATAACTTTTTATTCAAATCCACGGCTCACTGGTATTCGTGACCACATAATAGCACCTATCCATCAGCCCATCATACCGGTGCTCATCAGCGTAATAGCCCATCTCAGCCTCAATATCCACTCGTTTAAGTCGATGCACCGGTAGCTCAACACCTGGCTCTTCATCCAACACCCAATTGGTACTGAATTTCCCCTTATTATCGATACTCCATATAAAGTAGTCGATCGCACGGGTATGGCTCACCGTAAACCCACTCCCATATGGGCTAACCGGCCCTTTTGGGTCATCCCTATCCGTATACATATAAGGCTTACTGTCGGGACTGTCTT
>CAJPVJ010000733.1:0-20956 GCA_905397405.1 Oppiella nova
TGCTCTACCACTTGTAAAGCAATGTCTCGCACCGGGAGTGTGTGATTGCCCGCAATATTGTGTGCGCAGCGCATACGGGAGAGGGATATAACCGTTGTATGCGTTTAGGATAGCCCACAGACAGACTACTCGACTACTCATAGCAATAACAGCTATTCTCTAATTCAGTGCTTCTCTACTCCAACCCGTATTGAGTACTGAAATACAGAATAAACTGATCGATACTCAGAGTGTGAGACCAGTCGACCATTCGATGGACAATAGAAGACATTCGGCGACCCGAGTGGCGGCGGCCGTCGCCCAGGAGGCCATCTGCACCATCATGTCCTCATCGGCTGACCACGACTTCGAGCTCAGCCTCCAGTCGTACGCCTCGAACAATAATGGGCTTCAGCTGAAGGGCGAGCCGACCGCCAACTCAGACAAAAGCGCCGCCAATGCCCTGAAGTCGAGCCACAAATCAATGTATGATTCATATCAGGTGTGGGCTCTCAAGACATACGGCGATTCTGCGAAGACAAAGACGGTCACCAAAAAGAAGTACAACAGAATCCTGAAGATTCTGAAGGGAGAGGAGGGCACTAACGTCGAGAACTCCAAGTTTCGCTTTTGGGTGAAAGCCAAGGGCTTCCGACTCGGACCCCAGAATCTGGCGGCACTGGAGCTCAAGAGTATAGCCGAACAGGTGTTATACGTTCCCTGCTCTAAGTCTACACAAGTATGTACTCATGTATTATGAATTTGTTTTAGTTTTTGCTATTTTTTATATAAAAGTTTATTAATGTTATCACAAAATACAGACAGCTTTGGGCTGAGGTATGGGTAGTTGTGCTGTATTTTAATGTATGACTTGTACTGAAATAAATGAATTGGGAAAAGGGAGTGTAGGGCTGACTATAGTGAAGGTGCTTATGCGTAACGTTATTAGATTGTGTGCCATTGCATTGATAGCAATGCTTTACAAACTGTAAGGGATTGGGAGGACTGTTGGCGTATATCTATTCGCATAGCAATAGTATGGATGAAAGGCAAGAGAGAGTCAATCAAAAGCTTTCTTTAAAGTTTTCTTCACGAATGTGTATGACTTGAAAGTATGATTTCAGGGGTCCTTCACTTCATACTAATCCTTAATTTGATTATTTGAATCCATGTGAGGGTTTGGAGGGGTTCACTGTTTTCGGTCATAACAAACACCAAAAGTGGACAATGTTTTTGAGTTTCTCATAAATACCATGAAATTTGAATTGAAATTCTATCGGAATATTAATGTATTTCCAGTGTTTGTAGTTTGAGTGCGAAGTGAAGGCAGTGGTTGTGACAAACCTTTTCCACCTATTTTTATATGACTGCAGCACTAAAGTTCACATCGAAATAGAGTGCAATTTTATGGCTTAATATATAGCTGTTAACTGTACTCTCTTTGCTTCCCTCTCTACACTCTTGTGCTCTATCTCTATGCACTCTAATCTCTTTCGTAACTCTCTCTCGCTCTCTCTCTCTCTCTCTCTCTCTCCAGTACGAGTACAGTGCAGTATAGCTGTAGTGCATTCTATGTTCTCTCTGCTCTGAATTGCAACTCAATTCTCAGTTGAGTTTTGGGCAAAATGTGAGTTTATGTCTGAAAATTCAGATCCAGTGAATCCAGTGAATTGGAGAACTGGTGAGAGAGCGAGTGTGTGTGCATTGTATGCATGTATGGCACTGGCATTAGGAGCACTGGCAGTGCACTGGCTGTTGGCTGCGAGCGTTTGCATTTGTATGTTAACGGGACAACCATTGGGTTTACAGTGAGAGCTCAGCTTCTTTTATGTGTTCTGTGAACGCACTGTACGTTGGAATGCAATGCAATGTACGGATCGATAATACAATCTGACGGCGGGTCTCCTATTTTGCCAGTGATTCCCTACTTTTCCATCTCATATCCAACTGAACAGTCATTTTGAGCGTTCGCCTACTGGTTGTTGTATTTCCCTTCAGTTTATGTCACCATTGAAAGTAAGAAAGAGATTGAGGAACAGTGTAGTGACTGCAGTGGCAAATGAAATATCATTCACTAAAGCCACCCACCCCTGCACTAACACCCGTTTCCAACACCAGTGCACTACTCACACACTCTATGCTATCATAATAAAGAACCCAATACTGCAAGCATTGAACAGAATTTCATAGGTTTTGCATACAATCTAAGAATTGAGTCGATTCTGTAGGGGTTTTTGTCGCAAAAATATATTTCGCTCACAATTTATGATCAGATTTTAGTGACAAAACAAAAGACCCGAAAGATTATAAACTGATTGTCAAAATTATTAAGTTTTTCATAAATTGAATGAATAGAAAAAAAATTTCATTTCGAAAAATGCTTTTATATCCCAATTATATCTCGTTTTTATTGGCGTCGCGATTGATGTTTACTCTTACATCCAATTCGGGATAAAATGCAATATGTTTTCAAACATGTTATGTTTGGTTACCATTGGCTGTGGTCTGTGCGCCAAAAAGACAAGAGTTTTGCTATCAATACAATACAAACTTGAATAAAGAGAAGAGGCGATCAAGATTTGAAATAAATATCAATTGAAAAAAAGTTAATTACAATAAATGGTAACAAACACACAAACAGACAACAACTGAAAGACAAAGTGTTTGTGACCTTCTTTTCTGGGCTAAGCAACAGGCAATGCAATTGCAGGCAATTTGATAATTTAGTACAGAATTGCATACTCTCTGTACACTCGATTGAGTCAATACATTGAGCTCCAGTTCCACAGAATACTGTAGTGTAGACACAGGGAGACAGTGCACAGCGTATACTCCATAGACTCTATGCAATGCCAACACAAATACTACGGTATATTTTATATCATTAGCTTTTCATTTCTGACTTATAATACTTTATATTTATATAAAAGCACCTGTGCTATGCTATGCCATGTTGTGCCTGTGCTCTCATCGTGAGCCGCATGCCATACGCCATACCCTTAATAAATTAGACTCAAAGTGTGTGTGCAATCAATTTACAAAGATTTTTGTTTATGAAGTTATTTTCTGTTTTTTATATTAATTGAGAATTGTTTTTAAATGCAATCTATTATGAATGAAAAATATGTTTAGTGTTCGTATTCCTTGAGTCTCTAATGGTGTCTAATCTTTAACCCATTTTATGGATAAATATTCATGAAATCATAGAGTGTTAGCATTGGGTCGGTCTCTCTCTCTCTCTCTCTCTCTCAGTCACATATATTTTATCTCAGCTCTCAATCATATAAAATGACAAAACTGTGCGATCTGTTTGAAACATGTTTAGAGCACTGGTATCATGTCATGCATTTATATTTTGTCCGCAAAAATAACTCTAACTTTAACTCAAACTTCAATTTTTTGAGGCAATGATTAGTTGTTTTCTGATTTTAAACTATCGTTTTCTTGACAGAAAAGTATGATTTCAGGGGTTGGGCTGACTTACAGCCCATTTTGCGGCTAAAACTCTCCTCTCGAATGAAGAGTAGAGAAAAGAGAAGAGAAATACAAATCTTTTCTAAAATTTGTTTTTAACTAAAGAAAAACGAGAGAGAAATAAAAAATCGATTCCACAGATCGGGACAGATATGATAGGAGTTTAATGATGTGTTAATAAAAATTGAAAAATATTTAAAGAAATAAGTGATACATCTATTTGTTATCTCAAAAATAGTGTTTAGTCTAAGAATAAGTGAGTAGTGGTGAGAGTGAGTGAGTGAGTGAGTGAGAGAGAGTGAGAGAGAGAGAGAGAGAGAGAGA
Source organism: Oppiella nova (assembly GCA_905397405.1). Taxonomy (NCBI): domain Eukaryota; kingdom Metazoa; phylum Arthropoda; class Arachnida; order Sarcoptiformes; family Oppiidae; genus Oppiella; species Oppiella nova. Next base: position 3,778 of record CAJPVJ010000733.1, read on the forward strand.
CTATGGGAGGGAAGAGAGTGAAAAGTAAAATAAATTACTCGGTTTTCAGATTGAGTTTGTTTTATATTTTATCTGTTTGTTAGCAATGGTTAGCAATAGCGGTGTAACACAAGACTGACGTTCAATCAAAAGCGACTTTGATATGTAAGGAGTTGTGAAATCAGTATTTTTTCTGCGATCGACTAACTATTTAGTATTACTTTTCGACTACCAGTCAGTCTCTCATCGGTTTTATAATCATAAGCTTAAGGATTAGCAGAAAAATACTCGTTTGTTATTTGAAGACTACTCGGCAACTAAAGGCTCACTTTGTTTGGCGATCAGAGGCACTGGAACTCAAGTTCTGACCAAACCTCGACATAAGAGATTAAAGTGTTAGCCAATACAGGGCTGGTATATGAGTTGATTCTGGTGTCGGGCATTACACATATTATGCACGACATCCTAGCGTTGTTTAGCTCTTGAATAAAAGATTTGTCTGAATAAATGTCACATTTGTTTCTACAGTTCTTACCCATTATTTTGCAGTCGAAGCCCTGCTTTTCTAAATTATTTGTGTCCACTCTTTTCAGACTAATTTTGACTCAATTTCTATTTATTCCTAACATTTGTTTTCATAGAAATTAATTTCCAAACCTATTTGTTACACTTTATTGTATCACTAATTTTGCTATTACTCTAACCCCAAAACACTTTCGCTAAACTCAATTCAATTGTTGCCAACTTTTAGCTTTGAATTCAACCTGATACAATTTTAAATATTTAAATTTTCGTATTTACTCTACATTTATGGAGATTCTATTTTATGTGAGCTTATATATTATATTTATATTTGTATAGTTTCAAAGATAATACTTTTATAGTTAATATATCATTTTATAAACTTGTGTCGAATTCTGGAAATTAAGATGAAATTGGACCTCAAAATTGTCTTTTCATTTAAATTTTCCAAATGACAAAACAGCCGGAGCTGAAACACACAGCTATAGTCAGACCAAAAATGGTGACAATTATTGGTGTGCTTTTAGTTTACTTTTACATCAAATCTACAGCTCATTCAGTGCTAACTTTCTATTAGGGTTTGTTCGCAGAGCACACATACAGTACTATTAGAGTGAAAGAGTATAAAACTTCGTTTATTTTGTGCACATCATAGAGAATCAAAGGCTATAAGTCTGTACTCATTGTGTGCTCTGTCTGTGCTTTTGGTGTTTTCGGTGCAATAGTTCTTCACTTCTTTGATGATGAAAGTGAAGAACGAGCGGTCCTTTCGTGTGCCTCAAGGTTTCCAAAGAGACGAAAGCTTTTTTCCAGTTTTACTACATTTTAGTGTTCAGTACGACTACAACCAAAGTAGAGATCAAAATACAGAACACAGAATATACTCAACAACACTATTGCCTAATATATAGCTTCTACTCATCTCTCTCTCTCTCTCTCTCTCTCTCTCTACGCTCTTTACTTCTCTCTTCACACAATTCTGTCATTGAGTTCCGTTCTATCCATCCTCTCTCTAGTTCTCTCCCATTTCTCTCGCATTTCTCTCTCCGGTATCTCTCTTTCTCTCTTCTGCCACATTCTCTCTCGTGTCTCTCTCATGCGATCTCTCTGTGCAATTCAGTTCATACAATCCATACTATCTGTCTGTTTATTGCCTCAAACTTAGGTCCTGAGTAGCGCTGGTATTGGCGTCGATATGTTGGATATGTTGGTAGCGAGGAGTGGGTAGTTGTGTGTGTGTACTGTGTTCTCAATGTTCTCAATGATATCGATTTTTACTTCAGTCGGGCATCACATAAAGCATAGCTCTTTGCGATACTCTTTTATGGGCGAACTGGCAGGTTGTGTGAGGTTTAGGTTGTTGTTGGTTGTAGGCTCTCCTCTCTATGTGAGCTCTATGCTCTCTCTATGCTACCAGAGCTCTGCGAGTTCGTTAAGGGCTGGCATATCAGCTTCCAATTTATCACTAATAAAAGTTATCACTATTTCTTTGCCAACACACAAAAAAGTGCTCCATTTTTGAGAGAGTAGTTATTCATTGAAATAAATTTAATGATAACAATATGGGTGTAAAATAGTTTCGTAACTCGAAATGATAAGTTGGTTTCCCAAACCTCCGCTACCTTTGAGTGAATAGAGAAAAAAATATTTCACTGGACTGACCAAAACCAACGCCCAAATGCACTCCATTGCAGTTACCGCTCGTATACACGCAATAAGTATTTGCGAAAAATATATATGAAATGATAACCATATATGAGAATTGAGTCGTGAGTATCACATAAGGTTTCATTGCCTCGAATTTGTCGACAAAAAATGCAATAATAAATGCAATATTTGGGAGAAGACATCGAGGCATAGGTGCAGTCCATCTCTCACTTATAATTTACAGCCAATGAGAGGACAGAATAGAAATAAGAAAACGACAAAATCAACACTTGCGGCAAAAAGCAAAGGAATAGCAAAATATCAAAAATATTGAACACTATTTCTTTGAGAAATTTGTCTCAATATTAAGGCTTAGGGAATGGAATGGTTCACAAAATAAGTTTTTTGTTAAGATTTACTTAAGTATCAATATATGAATACTTATGGATAACTTGCATTCAATCATATTGGGCTTTGACTAATTGTTACCGGCACATTTTGTTCATTTAACGATCCAAAGTTGTTTTAAATTGCTCTCTAATTGATCGAAAAGTTTAAAATTGACTGAAAATATGGAGAAAAATTATTTATTATTCATTTAAAAGCTTTTCTCTCATATTTATATAGAATTTGAGTAGAAATTTCGTAAAAATATTGTAATTCTGTTTTAGTCTTAACTCTTTGTCGAATGAAAGCCTCAATTGAATGGTTGCCGCACTCGGAATGGCTGGTCTCCAGTGTTATAACATATTGAGAAAGCCATTGTATAAAATGATATTAATGTCAGTGAAGTAGGTTTGATGTGTTAGGGCTCGGGATTATTAAGAGCTATGTAAACTCGCACATAAAGAGCTGTACGAATAGCACCGGCAATACAATTTGCAAGCGTCTCCATGAAGCAATGAATGTATACATAGAATAGTATGCCGTCGAGTGAGAGCACAAAAGTATACAATAATATTATATAATATTATATAATATTATGCACTTTTTATACCGTATATATCATGAAAACCGCACACATATTAAGTATTTTAGTCGAAACTACATTTGTATTGAGAATTGCATTCAACGATAATACAGAATCTAAATCTAATTTCAAACACACCTCTCGATTGTCAGCAAAATAGAGAAAAGCATAAATTTGGGCAAAAAAGGATTTTGAATAAAAAACTTTGAAAAATATATTTAGTTGTTATATGTATTTGTGAGTACGAGGAAATTGATTTGATTATGGAATGAAATGAACAAAAATTATTCTTTAATACATTATTATGACTACAATATGTCTATTATCACAACACATAACACCATACCAATGGTCCCGGTTTTCGACTTAAATAAATATAATGAATAAAATATATAATTTTTATTTCTTATTTTTCATTATTATTATTCTAACATTAGAAAAGCAAAAATCAATGCCTTCCTATTTATCAACAAATTATAAAAACTATTTTCGTGTGTTATCGCACAACAGTTAGCAGTATTTCTAATACATGTATAATATTATGAGATATTGAGGTATGGGTTGGTGTTGGATGTGTAACTTATAAACACCTGTGCACTCAGTAAACAATAACTTCACAGAACAGGACAGATATCTTTGTTTAGTGTATGAGTGCATGAGTTATACAGTGCTTCGCCAATAGACCAGAGAATGGATCGAAAATTGAATGCAATATCGCCTCAAAACCTGACTGTTCTCTCTGCCTGTCTGTCTGTCCTGTTTATATGACTCTCTATTGAATATTAAATTAGTTCCTCAGAGCACAGGCAGTCAACCGCCAGGTTCTCTATATTCTCTATCTCTGTTTTACTATTCTCTATCTACCAGTGCATTGACAATATTTAGTTCTCTCTCTCTCTCTCTCTCTCTCTCTCTCTCTCTCTCTCTCGCCTCTCTCTCTCTCTCTCTCTCCAAATACTGTATACTGTATTCATAAATAAATTTGAGAAATTCTTGGGCTACTATTCTACTATTTGTATCCTTCGTTTATATGTTGTTTTTATAAAACAAGAAATTATATTAAAGTACAATATTTTATTATTTTATTTGAAATTATGTAACATTTCTTAGTGCTGTACAGTATATCTGTATTATTATTATATTATATGATATTAAGTGAAAACATGAAATGAGAAAATTCTTTGTTCTCATAAGAGTTGTGCTCTGTTTCGGTAGACTTAAGAATATTTGAGAAATAAGTGTTTGTTTATTATTAATTCAGACAACAATTATTTAGCATAATTTGTTGAAACCATTGGTTTATTTTATGAATTAAGTAATTATGGGCTTATATGGTATACACTGTATATGAGTCAACGAATGTTCAAATTTCAATACAATGAGAATTGAGGTAATACTGGGCACTGAATACAGGCGCACATGTAGTGCACTGTAGTCTCATTTAGATGTGAGGGCTCATCAGTTGGCCCGCACTTCCATATTCCGTGCACTTCTGTAGTGCTCTGTTTGCAGCAGTTATTAGCAGTAATAGTATTGAGAGTTTTGTAATGTATAGAGCAATGCAAAGTGCACTGTAAAGGTTGTGAGGGCTGCTGTGTGGCATCGTATGGTATGGTATGGTATGGTATGGTATGGAAAGGCACAGACACTACTGGTGCTGTACATTCTGTACAGTATTGAGCATATTGTGATGCATAGAACAGAGCACTTGTGGGAATAGTATATGTCGTTCACTTACAGTATTAGTGAAATACCTTCTGATGTGGGCTTAAAAACAAAACTCTACACAACTGTGTGCCAGAGAAACGCATTATATTTACTACACTATAATAACTTTCATATTCAGTAACATATACTCTAAATCATAACTTTATATTCACTTTATATATGCTTTATATGGTCTCTGCTTTTTTCTTGTTGTGTTTTCTATACATTAATATAAAAGTACTCTTTGGTAGAGCGCTATCACCTCTCAGTGCTCTCTACCAGTGCTCACTACCAGTGCTCACTACCAGTGCTTTTCATCTCTGTTCTGTTGCACACATTTAATGCCTTTTCTCTACTTTTCTTCTCTTATTTTTTGGTAAAAAAACTTTAGTTGTTATTCAGGCCTTACAGAGACCTAAGTTTGATGTGAATCCAAGGCATTACTGCATTGCACCAAATGTTAGATATATTGTATTGCATCGCATTTCCATCTCTCCATCCCTTTCCTCTCTCTCCCTCCCTCTCACACTCATTGCTGTGCACGAGAGGCAGTGGTTGGGTATGTGCTCTGCTGTGCTCTATAGCTCTACTCCACTGCCTGTACTATAGCTAACAGTGTTATAGTGTAGTGTAGTATACTCAGAAATAGTTTCCAGGACAGAGCACGAAAAGAGATTTAACACAACCTCGCGTTCGTCTCCCGACCCCCCATCCCTTTCCCCATCCGATCTATTCTGCTTGATGTTAGTCGTTGTGAAGAGAAGCCCAAACCCATACACTTTGCAGAGCACACACACACATCACACACATAGACACACATAGAGAGTAGAGTATAGCACACGACGAGCACAGATAGAACATAGCATTGACTGGCATTCTGTGCAACTAATCTCATGGTTGTGCAAAAGGGAAGGCATAGTAGAGCCCAATTCAAGAACAACACACTCACACACACAGTGTATCGATCGGTGCGGCGGCTGATGATGCGGTCCCTCATGCAAGATAGCAAAGCACTCAATACACAGACACACAACACATCATAATTCTGTATAAAAGTAGAGCCAAACTCTAACTCTTATGTTTGTACCGAAATAGAAGTTCAAGATTTCTCCAAAATGTGAGTTCCATTAACTATAAGTAGGTATTCCTATCTATGCCTCACAAATCTCTGCTCTAAACATAACATATTATATGAATAGAAAGGGATCGGCAGCCCAAACACTAATACAAGTGAATTTAACAAAAAAATTTGCTTCGGATTTATATTTCATTTCGAAAACCCAATTGTTATAACTATACAACTATTTATACTTTGCTTTAGAATACTATTTTATTATTAGTATTCAAATATTTGCTGGATGTGTTTCCATGTATCAAAAGCGAAAACCTAATTATCAAAAATAAATGAATAAATTTCAATTCAAATGTTTTACAATTATTTTAAAACTAATTTACATATACTTTTATTACGCTTTTTCTTGTATTCATTACTTAATTATTTTCATATTAATAATTAATGCTTTTTATTTGAAATAGGGATCAGAACGAGACGAGACCATCTATAAGAAAGTAGCAGGTACAGTATTATATAATATACTTACTTATTATTTATATACACCATTCACTCGCTCCATAAAACACGCCATATCTCTGATGGTCAAGAGATGGGATCATTTCAAAGAATATTTTTGCTATAAATCCTCAAAACAAGTATTTGGATCATTGGGTGGAGTTTTACTCTCACATAAAACTCTATCCAAAGATTATATTTGAAAATTTCAAACTTTAGACAAACTAAACTTTTATTTAACCCTTTATTAAATCAAATATAAGGGCGTTTTGTGATTTCAAATAGTTTTCAACCAAAAATCTTGAATTTATTTTTATAGTACACTAAAGTGTAGTGCATTTAAATATTGTATTATAATACGATATATTCTGTTACAGAATTTCTGTATATAAAATTTATTATTATTAATAATTTGATATTATTTAACTCAGGCTTAAGTACTGTATAGTTTATAATAATTTTGAGCACAATTTTTATGTTTTCTTTATATTCTTATTACTGTAGAAAAGGCTAAGAATATTGTGAACAGAATATTTCAGAGAAAAAATCCAAATTCTTAAAAACCATATATTTTATATTTCATGTTATATTAAGTGGTGGAGAACTTCTTTGACATCATATATAATGTTCACGTGGAAATGGATGGCAGATCAGGTATATCTAGAGATTGTCTCAAATGTTTAATTATATTTTTTAATAAAACTGATTCAATGATAATTAGGTCGACACGCAGGACAGAAAAGGACGTATAAAGCTGTGAGTCTTCTATCCATTCCTATTCATAAAGTCTTTGAATTATATCTTATATAAAGAATCTCTTCGATAGAGCAGTCATTTCGTTGACAATCCATTTAATTTACATTTTAAAGATTACTATTTTATAGGAATTATTAATAGAGTTAGTACTATACTGTATATATTACTAATTACATTGAATGAATTACTTAAACATGACTTATGCGAAACAAATTCAAGACCACCCGTCCCCTAATAAGTATATTGAGGTCAACACTGGTCTCAAATCAATGATTTAGAGAGAATTTAATAGAATTGAGAAATTGAAGCAATAGTTCGGAAATAAGAGATAGTGTTATAAATAATGTAATTTAGAGACGAAAGCTTTAGCAATGTCCGCTGTCTTAGCGGTATGTGCGCTGTGTTTGTATGTATGGATGGGCTGACGGTGTGATTGTATGACAGGTGGCAGAGATGTACGCATTCCTACCGCGAGAAGCAGTGACTCGTTTTCTGATGTCCTGTTCCGACTGCCAGAAGCGAATGCATTTGCAGGGAACCAATGGCTGCACTAATGCTATCACTGGTAGCGCCGGCAGTAAAACTGGCCCTAAAAGGTATAGTATTAACGAGTATTGCATTTACTGGTACTGTAGTGAACAGAACGACAGATAATAATTAGTGTCTTTTATAATCCCTAACCATTGGATCTGCAGTTCTGTGCGAAAGAGTCTCCTTCACGAGCATAGAGTTGATGGTCAGCCAAAGACAGCACTCGATATCGACTACTCATTGCCGTTAACGACGACAATAAAGCGTATGAGAAATGCGGGCTTTGTTTATAATGTTATGGGAGACTCACTCATTGCGCCGACAGCACCATGTCTTGGCTTTGATGGCCAAGAGGTTGATGATGTAAGTGCTCCACCACTCTATTTGATGGCACTGATAGAGACTCATATTCAAAGGGTTGCTCTTAATAGACACTCTAGTATTACGACAATAATTAGTCCTTTTTCTGAATAAAAACCTAAATAGAGTACAGGTTTGCAATATATGTGGAGTAAGAATATTCTGTACGATTCGTGAGTATGTTTGAAGGGTTTGTGTGTAAGTGTTGGTAACATTTGAAAGAAAAGAATCAACAAGTTTTTGTCATACAGTTATAGGTTGTCTGTGCGTAAGGCCTGCATCGCCTCGTGCTTTGCTCCACATTCAGTCCTAAACTAAATGCTGCTTTAGTTGCCATAGAGATAGGATTGAATTCATTTGATCCAGTAGTGCCCGCACAGGCAGTTCTGTCAGTTCCCAATGTGTGTTGTACTGTAAGCTTAGCGTTGAATGCAGAACACAAACTCTAGTCGTGGAAAATATTGTGCACACTTTGATACACAACTTATATTCCCTTATATTCAGGCATTTCTACTAATACTAAAAGCATTACGTTTTACTCTCGATATACACATCAGCTTTCAGTCGACACTAAACACACATTTCTGTATCCAGTGGAGTGTCGATCAGAAATAAAAAGAAATTTTGTCTTACATTTGAAAATATTAGTTGTTTTAAAACTAATTAGTCTTTACAGTGATGAGAGTTAGTGAAAAGGGTCTGATTAATGGACGCGTAAAAAGTTTTCATGTATTTGAGTGAATAGAGTGAGAGATTGCGAGAGAAAGGGAGAGAGAATGGGTGAGAGAGAGAGAGAGAGAGTATGTGTGCCTGGAATTGATATCGTATGCAGTGATGGCATACATTGGGTTACATTGGGTTAGGACTGGAAAGACTGGAATTTAGTGAAACATATTGTTGTGATGGTTAGAGAGGACCACAAATAATAATCTTTTGGGTGAAACGAATCATTTAAAGCCCAAACCAATTGATTTTTGACGGTTTGAAAGGTTTGCGAAACGCATCCCAAATGAAAGGCCAATAATTATTGAGTGGACGGCAGTCCACACATTAGAGACATTGAGTTCTTAGTACAACCATTAGAGACGTTGAGTGGAGGTTCCAAAGTGATGGCCTCTACTTTAGTCTTAGTTTGTATGAGTGTTGCATTTGATCCGAGCATTTCTCTTGTGAATCACATGAGTGTCTCTTCTCTATCTTCTCTACACTCTGTAGAGACAGCTATAGCTCGTCAGTGCTATCCAATTGGTATCTCTTTTGCCTGTGTTTGGTATGGATTTGTGTTTAGTGACTGTCTATGCCTTTACTTTCAATAGGAAATGATATCGGAGACAGAGACCGGCGCATCTGATGCTGACATTAGTGCACACAATGGGGATCAGACCACTGCTGCAAACAGTGACGGTAAATAATACAGTACACTACCAGTGCCTACCAGTGCACACAACATCACTGAACACCACTGCCTGCCATTCCTGCCATTCCTTCTCCACTCTATCCTCAACTCTCTAATACCCTCCGCTCTCATCTCATCTCTCCTTTCCTTCAACTCATGTTTTGCTTTCATTCTCCAAATGTCTATACCTTTCGCTAATCACAAAATGTTGTGTAACGCAAGACTCGCCGCTAATGAATAAATTTCTATCATTTAATCTCAATCTCTGTTCAGACGCTGTCTGTGAAGAAATCACTGGCGATGACGATGACGACGATGAAGAAGAAGAAGTACTCGACGAGACCGACTTCGACGAGGAGGCCGTTCCCCTCGACATGAGTCGTGTCAAGTGTGAGACCGCTATTTGTTTCGATCAGCCCTTGAATATGTGCTCCAAGAGAGCCAAACTCAGCGCTTCCAAGATTGTCACCAATGGTGGAGACAATGGAAGTGTGGGCTCTAAGAAGAGTCACTCGATTCATGGCAGCCATGGCTTCTCAGAGCACTGGAATCATAACGGAAAGCGAGTCATACATGAAGATGAGGAAGAAGATGATGACGAGGATAATGATCTACAACTTGGAGACAGACTGTTGGCAGAGCAGAGTAGTGGCGCATACGATCCCGAGAGGCTCAAGGCTTTCAATGTAGAGACAACTCAATACTCAATACAATTGCATACAATTCCATACAAACCCTTATTAGTGAAACCAGTTTTTGCTCATTTGTTGCCATTATTATCGTTATATTAGATGTTTGTCAGACTATTCGTCGACGAAAATCTCGACCGAATGGTTCCCATCTCTCGTCAGCCAAAGGAGAAAATACAGGCCATAATCGAGAGCTGCGGCCGACAGTTCCCGGAGTTCAGCGAAAGGGCCCGAAAGCGGATCCGCACTTATCTCAAGTCCTGTCGACGTACTAAACGCCATAAAACGACAGCGCCGGGCATGCCTTCAGGCAATGAGAACGGCAGGGCTTGGAGTGAATCATCCCCACCGACCACTGGCAAGAGCGGGCCGTCATCTCATGTGTCATACCATCTCACGTCGCCAATGGCTGAACAAATCCTGGCGACAGCCTGTGATAATGAATGCCAAAACGCCAAAAGGATGCGAATGGGACTCAAACCTATTTCTGTGAGCTTAGTATGTCTTCCCATCGCGAGCTCCTCTCCCCCTCTCCCCTCTCCTGCCTCTCCTCTATCTCTCCTCTCCTCTCATAACTACTCTTTTTATATCAATATTACGATACCATATGAGACTTATCTGGCATTCAGTCTCTCTGTGCCTAACATAACATGAATTCTAATTATTTCATAAAAATTCTATCATTTCTGCGATTCTTTCTCTTTTTGCCAGAAATTAATAAAAAGCACTTTTATTTTGATTTTATTTCGACTTTCAGTTTATTGACTAATTCTTCTTCTTTTTTCTTTCGCCATCTCTTTCTGTGCCGTCAGAACGAAGTGTCGAACAGCGGAAACCCTCCGCCTGTCCACAGTTGCACCGCCACCTCCACGTCCGCCAGCGCTGTGCAAGTGTTTCAACAAAGCGCGACAACTAATCCTAATTTATTGTCTTTTCCATATCAACAATCCATTGCTTCAGAAAACGGTCAGTTTTTTTATTTTCACGATTTTATTCATTCACACAAAAAACAATTCGTTTTTCTTTAAAACTTCTTTTCCATTCCGTTGTGCCGTTAACTCTAACAACACATACAATAGTATAGTATTGTAGTTGTAGTGATAGAAACACTGAGGGGAACAGTAGTAGCAATAGAGTAGTAGTGTTGAGGGAGTTGTATCACAAATGCTAGTCTTATACTCGTCTCTCTCTCTCTCTCTCTTTCTCTCTCTCTCTCTCTCTCTCTCTGCTATCGATTCAGTTCTTATGTTCCGAAAGATTTTTATTGTAGTCATGCAGTCAGTAGTGGTTCACAACTTTCTGTGCATTACTTCTCAAATGAATGCTTAAAATCAAAAGCGAATCATTTCTTCTTCTTTTCCTACACTTTAATGCATTGCTTATCACTTATAATGAGTCCAATTATGTAATGAATAAATCAAATTTCATTAACAATTATAATTATTACAAATATTAAGCATTACATACATATTAGGGATTAAATCTAAAATGTAGTTTTAAAATAATGTAGAGATTATGAAAATCAAACTCCATTTCACACTAATGGGACGAATTGAGAGTTATGTTGGGATTTAGTGTAAAAACTGTGGACTCGATTGGAGAATATATATGTTTTTATTGATTGATTGTTGATGTGATGTCTGTCAGGCACAGGCAGTACAAGTCTGGTGAATGGGAACACTGGGAATGTGTCAGCCAATGGTAAGACAGCCCCCAATGGGAACCATTACTCGTTAAACCCGAGCGAAGTGGCGGCAGTGAAGCAACTCATCGCCGGATACCGGGAGTCGGCGGCCTTTCTCTTGCGATCGGCCGATGAATTAGAGCAGCTTATACTCCAACAAAACTAATCAAGCTAAACAAACTAGAATTTATATTCAAGTTTTCATTATGGATCAAATCAAAATTTTCACAATTATATACAAACACCTATATTTCAATCTATTACATACGCTATTTGAGATAAACTTATTTTAATGTGCATATGCATAGTCTTAGGTATAATTTTTTCATTTCAATACAATGAACATGTTTTTTGTAAGAATACCTATTTTTAATGTTACATTCGTGCTTGTTATCAATTAATTATTGAATACTTTATTTGGTGTGAATTTATGTGCAATTTTTTTATTAATAGCCAGTAATTAATATTGTTTTAAATATTTTTGGATTATTTCTATTCCGAATTATATACATTGTATAACAAGTAATATATTTAAAACTAATTATTAGTTAACAAAATATTAGGGGTTCATCAATACTAGATATAATTAATTTAATTCATTATTTAAATAATTTAACTTAAATAACATATTATAAGAATTTCATTTTACTGTAAATTAAATCTTGAAACATATCGACTTAATACAAAAAACAATTATCTAATTGTATTAGTTTCCACAAAAAAACATTTATAGGAAATATACAAACCTTGCCATAAGTAAAGACTTAATTCTACCTCATATTTAAATACACATATCATTTGTATTTATAATAATTATGAGTGATTTTTGATTGATTTTAAGTGCAATCATTTGATTATATGCTCTATACATAAGTCTAAATGATTTTTCTCTTATATACAAACAAAACTTAATATAATTATTAATATTATCTCCAATTTTGGTGCAAAATAACCATTAATTTAAACAAATTGTAATATAAATGAAATTTGTTTTCCAAATATTTCTTAAATGTTTGGTTTGAAAGCAAATTAATGTTAAATTCAGAGTATATTAATAAATGTTCGTTAATAATGTTACCTTAAAAAAGTATTTTTATTCATTTAAATAAAGTTTTTATGATTTATTGTATGCTTTCGTAAATTATTTCATTATGTTTTTCACATAAATTTTTTAAAGTAATATATAATTAAGTTAAAGTTCTCATGATTTTAAGCTAAATTATTTCGTAAAAATAATTAAGTTTAAATTAACTTTTAATTAATATTTGTATCATATATTCTGTAATTCTGTAGAATTCTATAATTTTGACTGATATTGAGCTTATGCTGACGTCTATTGGTTTCGATTAAAGTAAGAGTTTCTAAAAAGTTTAAAGTTTGGTATAAGTTTGGTATAAAAGTTTGGTATACGGTTCAAACTTTATGTAATTGATCTTACTTACATTTTATTTATAATTTATAATAAAACATACAGTATATCTTGTATACAATTAAAAGTCAATAATCAGAAACAATATTTTAAGATCTATAATTATTGTATTTGATATTATTTATTTCAATGTTAAATTAAATGAGTTAAAGATTAAATAAATGGAAATATAATATTCAAGGCATTATACTTTATTTGAACTAGTAATTCTGTATTACTTAAGTGATATAATATATTTATATAATATATTTAATTAATTTTATATATAAAAATTATATATTAATAATATTGAATACAATTCACTATTCATTTTGACGATATTTATAATTAAAAATAGTGTCTATGTTGACAAAACAGTATATAATTCATTGAAAATTCAAGGATTCAATTCATTTTTGTCCCGATTTAAACATCAGGCATATTATTTTTCCAAGTATGCCATTGCATTGAATGAAGTAAATGATAAACACGAGTGTTTAGCAAACCTACTGTTGACATCATAACATTTAAATTTGCTATAAATATTTGCAGTAAATTAAATAATAAATTTATATTATTATTTTTTTCTAATAGTATGTGTATTATATTTAATATAGTTTTTTGTTAGTATTGAATAGATAATTATAATTTTCTAATTTAGGAATATATATATATATATTTAATATATAATTATATATATATTAAAGAGAAGTTATATTTTTATTGACTATAGCTTATAAATATAATAATATAGTAATAATATTGTAGTAATATAGTTCAATATATTTTACCGGTATATTTGATTTGAAATAAAAAATTATTCTACCTGTATACTGTATATGAATCCATTATACATAATATTTTTTATAAAAATTTCCTGATAACTTAGGAGTTATGTAATGGGAAAGTGAATAAAAACGTATTGTGTATATAATTGAGTGTACGTCTAAAAACATTTAAATAATATCGTATATTTTATAAAAATGATAATTTTAAATTAGCTAAATTATTTATTTTAGTTAACATTAACTAAAAATTATTTTTAAAATTAATTGAATATGTGATAAATGTGATCAGAAGTGTGATAATTATATTTTTAAAAATTGATTAAATTAATAATTATAAAGTTTCAAATCTTAATATTAAATTACAAAAATATTATAAATTCATTTTGGTTTGAAGGCCAATGAATGAACCGTTAAAATGTTGTGCAGTTGTCGTGTATGTACTCCACTCTACTCCACACCACAGTGTACTCTAGAATAATCACTAAATGCTATTTGAGTACTAAATTATAGAAGTTTTAATAAATACAGTGATATATAAATAAACAAATGTTAATATAAAGTCAAGTATCGTTCAATTGATAAACATTATATTAAAGGAATTGAGAAATTTCATTCAACTCACATGTCTTATCAATTTATGATTATGTGATTATAAAGCCATGAATGTATCGACTTATAAAATGTGAATATATCGGTATAAGTAGTACTGCATATGACATAACATTATATTTTAGTTCATTTAATCAAAAATAAGTTCATTTTATCTTATATAACTGTAATGTAAATATACTGTATTATAATAATATAATACGGTAACACATTAATTATATTTTAACATAAATTATTTAACTTAAGTGAAACAAAAATCAAATATAATTAAAAGTTTGCGATTTCTGGGACTACTGTGCGCTCACTCTATCGCATCGAGTTTTGCATTAATTTATTGATTCCCTTATATTTTGGTGATTTTACAGCAAAGAAAGTGCGAAAAGTGTGTGCATTCAGTGTGTGAGACATCCAAACAGAAAATACTTATCGATTGGACAACAAATTCAAAATAATGTGTTGAAAAAAAGTGAGACCTTATAAGTGTGTTAAATAAGTATTAAATTAATTAATATTGTCGATGGAAATGAACCCTTGAAATGGACCACATATTCAATACGATAGCAACTAAGGTCGGGTGCCATGAGAATGCTCTCAGACTTATAGTATCGGCTCATTTGGGTAATCATTGAATAACCGCTAAATTCTAACTTCTAGTGAATGTTAAGAATTTGATTTAATTAACTATTTTTATTGATTATAAATAAATATACTATTAATCTCAATTATATTATCCACTTGAATGTCAATATAATTAAATTAATTCCTTATATGATTGTGAATATTAGGATATCCACTGTGTATTCTGTACAACATATTCCTGGCTAACAAACCAGTGGTAGTGAAACACATATATTATACAAGTTGTGGTTTATTTCTTTGTTACTTCAATTACGGTAAGAATACGTCAAATGTGCTAAACTTTATCCAATATTCTCGCATCGATTATATTATAATTAGTGTATTATTGGACTGTTTTCCATACAATGATAATATAAACTGAGAGTTTTGTTATGATGTGAATATGTATTGCAGGGATCGATACAATCCATTCTGTGGTGAATTGTCTATTCGTGTACACAGTGTTGACACTAATCGGACCGAAACGATCTGCAGTGGCACTCAATCTGACATTTTGTATGGTATGTATGGCTGATCCCAACATTCATTACACTAATTAATATAGAAATACATTGTTTGCCACAAAATGCATTCAGTAATCGATTGCACTTATATTGAACTCTTTTAGACATATCTCTTATGGGGTTATTATGTGACACAAATCGGGTCGGAATACAGCTTCACGTGGACTATACCTCAATGTGTGCTAACTCTACGCCTAATTGCCCTCACTTTCGATGTCTATGACGGACACCGAAATGCAAGCATAAAGTCATCCAATAGTTCTCCAAACAATGCAAAGAAAGGCTCGCAAACAGTGGACAGACAGCTCATCAACGAAGACACAGCGGTTGCAGAGATTCCCACACTTCTAGAGTTGTTGTCTCACTCCTACTTTCCCGGATCCGTCCTAATCGGACCGCAAGTCAAATATAAAAACTATTTGAAATACATTGAGTCAAACGAAAACTTTTTGCCAAAATGGTAATTCAATATTCAATAATTGAGTTTCATTTAAATCGCATAATAATGGACACAAACTTTTGTATTTGAATTGATAGTTGGCTTCCAGGAGTACAGCGTTTGATGGTCGGCCTAACATATTTGGCCATTTACCAGATTGGATCCCTGTCCTGGCCCTACCAATACTTGAATTCCCAAGAATTCGTATGTATTTAATCTAAAAATACATATAAAAATAGACCTAGTTCTAATTATTTCCGATTCTAACAATACATTTGTTTGCTTTCCATAACACAATGCTTTATTTCAGAGCACTTATGGATTTTTCATGAGAATGACTTTTGTCGCTATTATTACGAAAATATCTTTATGTAAATACTTGTCCGGTTGGCTCATAGCTGTGAGTAAACACACTTTTTTCGTTATTATTACACACAACAGAATATTCTGTGTTTGCAATATCGGGAGCGCTATATTATCGCTGCATTTATAACTTAGTATTGTTCAGACAATGATAATAGAAATGTTTTGGTCATAAATATTAGAGAAACACATTTTATGTTCTTAAATATTAATGCATTTGCTTTTCAAGTGTTTGCGTTAAGGGTTTGTGCAAAAACTGCTGTCAACTCATAAGAGTAATGAAGACTGATTTGCGTTTAAACTATGATCTAAAATAAAAATCAATTTTCGCTTAAGATATAAATACTTACAACTTAATATAAAATCGCACAACATTGATAAAGCTTATATCTGAGTTTCAATTTATATTTCAGTGAATTATTTATAAATATTGAGTAAATTTATAGTGTATAACTTGCATCTGCTATTATAATGGGATATCATTTAAATGAATGAAACCTTTTCTCAAGAATTTCTTTTTTATTAATACATAATATGAATGACACGAATAGGAAGGGGTTTGCATAATATCGGGCGCATCTTATGATGAGAAGACAGGGTCGGTATACGAGTGCTCTAA
>CAJPVJ010000734.1:3720-20954 GCA_905397405.1 Oppiella nova
AGAGAGAGAGAGAGAGAGAGAGAGAGAGAGAGAGAGAGAGAGAGAGAGCTTAAAGCTTAAACCTCAAGAATTCAAGTTATGTTGATAAAATATACCACCTTTGTAATTCAGTGAACCTCGTGTTTGAGTCGTAAGACATGTGAGCGATAAGGTGTCAAGTACATTTCATGTCAATATTTCTTTTGTAACCTGACACAAAATTCTAATGAACTTTGTCAAACAGTTTATTTACATTTACAAAATCATAAGATTTTTAGTAATTTTATTTGGTATATAAGGCGCAATATTTTCAAAAACAAAATCACACTAACAATTAATAACTACATTAAAAGTTTATATTAACTACTATATTATTATTAAACAATTATAACAATGAAAGTCTTATTACTTCTATCAGTACTGTATGTAACAGTGAATGCCTTACCGTTTGGCGATCAGTTGGTACCGGGTGTTGACAACAGTAACAAATGGGTGGTATTGTGCTCCGGAAGTAATGGCTGGGGAAATTATGGTGACCAGGTATATAAAAAATTATTTAAGGGATTAATTAAGGATTAAACATATATTAATTTTCAAAATAGGCAATAGTCTACAGGGCGTACCACTTATTCCGATCCTATGGCATACCGGAAGACCATATAATTGTGTTTCATTACGACGATATCGCTTATAACAGCGAAAACCCCACACCCGGTGTTGTGATCAATGAGATCGGAGGTCCCAATGTCTATAAGGGGGTCCCAAAAGATTATACCGGAGAGGACGTCAACCCTAAGGTATATTTAATAATATAAACATAGGTATAAACCTATTTTAAAATAATATTTTATTATAATTATAATTTCAGACCTTTTTAAAAGTAATCCAAGGTGATAAAGAGTTGGCAAACCAGGGTAAAAAGGTTGTCAAAAGTGGACCTAATGATCACGTGTTTCTATATTTTGGAGACCATGGTTCGCCTAGTATGTTACGAGATATTTATTTTTTACAGACATTAGTTTTATAATATCTATAATTTTATAATTAATATAGACATGGTCATTTTCTCAAACGGTGTACTACATGCTGATGAATTAAACAATGCGTTTATATCGATGCATAAAAATAATAGGTTCGCCAAACTGTCCATTTATGTCGACACGTGTTACTCGGGGTCAATGTTTCATAAAATCTTGCCTGATAATATTAATGTCTATGCCACATCATCATCCAATTATACCGAGCTCAGTTGGTTCTGGAATTACGATGATAAATTGCATACTTATATAAGTAAGAAAAACAATATATGATAAAACTATTCATAAAATATTTAATTAAATTAATATTTATCAGGCTCATTCTTTGCAAACAATTGGCTTGTAAATGATGAGGAAAATGACCTGGATAAGGAAACTCTTCAAAAGCAATTTGAATACTTTAAAGAGCACTCTATTGTGAATTATACCCAGTATCATACGACACACCCTATACACGCCCAACAATTCGGTGACCTATCAATCAGTAAACTGACCGTGTCACAATTTTTGGGTATGTAGTAATCATAAATTACTGTATAGTATGTTAGCATTAAAATAACTTATGTCTTTTACACCCAGGTCATAAACCTAAGGGTCAGACTAATACAGTGACCAAATCGGAGCAAAATAATGATGCGGTCAACAAATGGGACGTTTCGCTGGACTTACTTCAGAGACGTATTGATGAGACTGAGGATATCGATGAGAAAAATGGGTAAATATTTTAAAATTTAAAAATTGTTATATACACATTACTTAATTTTTAATGTGTTTTTTAGTTATTTGCAAAAATTGGAAAATCTATACAAAGGTCGCCAGTATGTGGACAAACATATGACTGAATACGTGAATAGTATTCAACACTTAATGCCAAACATCGCAACCAATGCTATACTCCATACGAAACAAGAGCTCAATAATAGACACTGTTAACTAAAAAACACATTAAAAATTAAGTAATGTGTATATAACAATTTTTAAATTTTAAAATATTTACCCATTTTTCTCATCGATATCCTCAGTCTCATCAATACGTCTCTGAAGTAAGTCCAGCGAAACAAGAGCTCAATAATAGACACTGTTATCGACAACTAGTGAACACTTTCCATGAAAATTGCTTTGATTTGACCAAGGTAATCACAATCACCAGATAATAATGATTACAAATGATTAATTTTGTTATAATTTATTTGTTACAGAATTCTTATACATTGAGAAAAATGGATATTTTTGTCAATATTTGCGAGCATTTAGGGCACGACTCTAATGGTGTGAATACAGCGGTCGACCATTTGCTGCAATACTGTCACAATATTCAACCAGAATTTGCCACAAACATTGTTTAATCTGAATAACATTTTTGTTACATTTACTGTTTTTATTATCAATTAAGTTTATTTTTTATTTTTATTTTTTATTGATGTACTTTACAATGAAATTATAATAAATAAAACTTTTAAAAATAAAAATGAACTATTTTAATGAAACTTTTATTAACATCTAAATATTACATACTTTTAAGCAAATAAATACGTGTAACATTAATTATTCATCGCAATGCACATAAACATAATGATTTACATTTTAATTTTTAACGTGAATTGTATTGAAATGTACATATTTTGTGTAACAATTTTAAACAAATATTATTAACATTTTATTGTATATTTAACAATGATTGCTGAATATACTTACGGATTAAATAATTCTTATTGACAGTGGTATTCATAGTGTCGACTTAAGTCTTAGCTGAGTCTCACATTTTAAGTAATTGTGCTGGTTTATAAAACACATTTAATCTGACAATGCAAGAACGGCAATTGTTATTCAGTTAATTAAATAAAATAAACTGGATTATACTCGTATGGTATGGTATAATAGGACTGTCCAGGTCCGGTAATCTAGCGGAATGTCCTTGGTGTCCAAATCGGTGATTATATCGATCGACGCGCTATACATTTTTGCTATAAAAGCCCATTAAACTACTCATTCTATACGAGTCAGAGTTTCAATTCTATGAATGAGTGTATTTCACAGCAAAAAGTATAGTTTTTATCGCGCGTCGACCGATATAATCACAGATTTGGACACCAAGGACATTCCGCTAGATTACCGAACCTGGACAGTCCTATTATACCATACCATACGAGTATAATCCAGTTTATTTTATTTAATTAACTGAATAACAATTGCTTTAACAATAACTTTAATTAATGAACTAACTGTATAATTTATATCGGTATAAAAGAGCAGAATATGTCATTCAATATAAATGATATAAAACTTCAATCATTAGTTTCGATCATTTATTAACAAGAAAAACATACTTCAAGACAAACAATGAGAAAGAAAAATAAAGTATTACATAATTATGAGAACAAAATGTTCGCCTATTATTACATATACTGTACACAAAATTTACATTATTATAGCAAACTTATAATATTATGTTCAATAATTATTACTTAAGATTTTACATTTATTTTCAACACAAATCGTTAAATGTATACTAAATATCTAAATCAATATATCTAACCAAGTGAACTACTTGAATTATGTATATATATTGAATGTTTACGTCTAGTATGACTTACATTAGATTGTTTATGGCAATGTAAATATTTCATATGAATTTCTGGATTATAATATTTCGACACAATAAGCTCTAAAATGAGTACCAGGGAACAAAAAGCATAGCAACTGCACGTTGTAATTAGCAACACAACTATCAAGTCAAATTTTATACTGGACTTAACTTCATCTTTAATATGAGTCCTGTTTTTATATTCATCGTAATGTTTTTTGCCCTCCATTATAATATTCAGTTTATTCATGTCCTCCATTTCCGCGCTAATACCCGACTCGACCATTATTTTAATCCTTTCAAACAATGTATAAATATTTTAAACAGATATAAGTTTTAGTATTTAGATTTATAATTTATTTAAACATTCATGTAGTTTTACTAATAATGTAACTTACACATTTAGTAGTCGTTCCCTTGCTTTTGTGTAATTCTTATTTACAGGGTAAGTTATGAGAGCCGGGAAATTCATTTCACTGGAAATCTCTAATTTAAATTCTTGATTCAAATGCTTCCGGGCGAATATTGCCTCCAAATAACTCATATAAACATATTTTCTTTCGGATACTTCTTGTAAGATATCCTAAAATGACACATAGTATAGAAGTGTTACCAGTGACAATTTAATCATTCACTAAACGCTAACTTTTTGATCCGTTGGTTCATTTTCCCGATCCACATATTCAATTCGATGGGTTTGTCTCAATGTGTCTAAACTGGGAACCAATGGTAGCTTTTTGTTAGGATTGTCGAAGTTCTTAAACTGCCACCATATGTACGACTCATTAGCCACATATGCCTTTAAATTGGTTTTAAGCAACTGGTCCATCGAGTCAACCCATACGGTCTCCCTGTCCATCAAAGCCGACAATATACCAGAACTGAATACATTTGACAGGAGGAGTGCCACCAGAGACCAGATTGCGATCAGAAATGATATCTTATGCTCTTTTTTAACTTGATTTATGAGTTGTGCTGTCGTCTCAAACAGTATAACACTAATACTTTTGTGCTCATCTGATATGTATTTTTGAATTTAATATAAATTTCAACTACTAACAATTGATAAGCTTAGCATACCTTTTAGCTTGCATTCAATATAGTGGACAATTGATACAATGAATATACTTAATACTACGAGTAGCCAAACATTGAGTGCATAGACATTAAGCATGATTGCTATATTGGGGTCTTTAGTATATAATGCACTCAGAATGACCATGTTGTATTCATCCTTAAACCACTGGCCTACTGCAAACTTTGCAAATGCTTTAGTGATGGCCCACCTGGCCAGCACGGCATCAACGTCCTAAAAGCAATCACATTTTTACAATTAATATTTTAAGTTTAAGTTTGTAACTACTGTATTCATAATTACCTGATTCTGTTCCATATAAGGTTTAACATCAAAATATCCAGGATGTGTTTGCAAAGTGATATTAAACTTACTAAACACCCCGCTCGCCAATGCCGTCACCACTCGCACATCAAATAGACATAGTTGCTAAATATTTCAGTTAAATTTAAATAAATATTAATTATTGTATTCAACAATGTTGTATTCAATATGTCTATTAAACACAATAAGTATAACAAAATGTGTAACTATTTCGTACAGGATTAAAGGCAGCAATGGTAAGAGACAGTTCGCTGGAGGGGTCGCCCAACTGGTTGTCACCCAATTTATATTCTTTACACTTTTTTAGATAATAAGCCATAGTTCATCTAGATAATCCAGATAAATGTTTTTATTTTATAACACCTAAATGTGAACACAAACAACTACAACTGTTACAACTCGGCCCTCAAATAGACATAAATACTAAAGAAATAATTAAAATTAATTAATTATGAATTTATATCGATTGTATCAATTAATTATTATTAAATCATACATTACTATAGGAGGCTATGGTGAGAGATAGTTGACTAAAATGATCACCCAATTGATTATCGCCATGATGATATACAGTACATTTTCTTAAGTACTGAGCTATTGATGTTTAATGTTTTGAGTTTCAAAATGAGATATTTTATTTTTAAATCTACTGACATCAAAATAATAGATTCATGTATGCTATTTAATAAAGTATAGGTATAAGTGTATTTATTATAAGATATTACAAAAATTAATATATAAAATATAGATGTCATATACTTTATTGTTATTGTACAACTTAATTGCTTTATTAAATCTGTTTACATAAAAGGCGTGTTAATAAAAAAAATATGCTAATTAAATATTTTACTTTCACAAAGTTGGATAATTAAAATAATGGTATACCTTGAATCGATTAATTTGTACTATGAAATTAATTTTATGATTTCTGGTAATATTTTGTACTGTACTTATATATTTTTAATCACAATTATAATATACTATTCATATCAATTTTTACAAAAAGTAATGTAAAAGGATTTTATATAAATTATATGAATTTATACTAAATCCTTATATATGTATCTCGATTATATGAAAGAGGGACAATTATTTCTATGAGTAATATAGGATTAAGCTTTATTTGGAGCGTGTCTCATAGTAAACCAATGCACCACGTTCTATAAAAATCTTAATCTTATATTACTCATAGAAATAATTGTCGCTGTTTCATATAATCGAGTCACATATCAAGATGTGAGTTAGTCAAATACTCAACAATAACATGCTTTTATAAAATAATCAATTCATTAACAAATAATCTTAAAAACAACGTGTGAGTGTGTGGGCTTAAAGAATGCGACATAACATTGATAAAATATATCACCTTTATAATTCAGTGAACCTCGGGCTTGAGTGGTAAAACATGTGAGTGATAAGGTGTCAAGTACATTTTATGTCAATATTCCTTTTGTTACCTGACACAAAATTCTAATGAACTTTCTGGGACAGTTTGTTTGCATTTACAAAATCATAAGACTTTTAGTAATTTTATTTTGTATATAAGGCAGCACAATCTTCAAAAACAAAATCATATTACAAATATTAATTACTAACAATTAATAATTACATTAAAAGTTTATGTTAATTATATTATATTATTATTAAATAATTATAACAATGAAAGTCTTATTACTTCTATCAGTACTGTATGTAACAGTGAATGCCTTACCGTTTGGCGATCAGTTGGTACCGGGTGTTGACAACAGTAACAAATGGGTGGTATTGTGCTCCGGTAACAAAGGCTGGATGAATTACGGCGACCAGGTATATAACCAATAATTATTATAAAATTTAATAAAGTATTAGCCTAATATTAACTTGCAAAATAGGCAATAGTCTACAGGGCGTACCACTTATTCCGATCCTATGGCATACCGGAAGACCATATAATTGTGTTTCATTACGACGATATCGCTTATAATAGTGAAAACCCCACACCCGGTGTTGTGATCAATGAGATCGGAGGTCCCAATGTCTATAAGGGGGTCCCAAAAGATTATACCGGAGAGGACGTCAACCCTAAGGTAATTTTAAAAATAAATATCATGCTGTAAAAATAATTTATTATTATTTAATAATTATAATTACAGAACTTTTTAAAAGTAATCCAAGGAGACAAAGAGCTAGCTAACCAGGGCAAAAAGGTTGTCAAAAGTGGACCTAATGATCACGTGTTTCTATATTTTGGAGACCATGGTTCACCTAGTATGTTACGATATATTGATTTTACAAACAAAATTATTTATATAATATCTATAAATTTATAATTAATATAGACATGGTCATTTTCTCAAACGGTGTATTACATGCCAATGAATTAAACAATGCATTCATATCAATGCATAAGAATAATAGGTTCGCCAAACTGTCCATTTATGTCGACACGTGTTACTCGGGGTCAATGTTCAACAAAATCTTGCCTGATAACATTAATGTGTATGCCACATCATCATCCAATCCCACCGAGCTCAGTTGGTTCTGGAATTATGATGATAAATTGCGTACTTATATAAGTAAGAGAATAATATTTATTATGAGATAAAAATATTCATAAAATATTTACTTACATGTATATTTATCAGGCTCATTCTTTGCAAACAATTGGCTTGTAAATGATGAGGAAAATGACCTGGATAAGGAAACTCTTCAAAAGCAATTTGAATACTTTAAACAGCACTCAGTTGTGAATTATACCAAAGACCATACGACACACCCTATACACGCCCAACAATACGGTGATCTATCAATCAGTAAACTGACCGTGTCTCAATTTTTGGGTACAGATTATTCACAAATTATAGTGTAATAATATCAAAATAATTCATTGCTTTTATACCTAGGTCATAAACCTAAGGGACAGACTAATACTGTAACCAAATGGGAGCAAAATAATGATGCGGTCAACAAATGGGACGTTTCGCTGGACTTACTTCAGAGACGTATTGATGAGACGGAGGATATCGATGAGAAAAATGGGTAAATATTTTAAGTTTTAAATATTTTGTTATATATATATTTTACTTAATTTTTAATGTATTTTTTAGTTATCTGCAAGAATTGGAAAATCTATACAAAGGTCGCCAGTATGTGGACAACCATATGACTGAATACGTGAATAGTATTCAACACTTAATGCCAAACATCGCAACCAATGCTATACTCCATACGAAACAAGAGCTCAATAATAGACACTGTTATCGACAACTAGTGGACACTTTCCATGAAAATTGTTTTGATTTGACCAAGGTAATAACAAACACCAAATAATAATGATTACAAATGATTAATTTTATTACAATTTATTTGTTACAGAATTCCTATACATTGAGAAAAATGGATATTTTTGTCAATATTTGCGAGCATTTAGGGCACGACTCCAATGGTGTGAATACAGCGGTCGACCATTTGCTGCAATACTGTCGACACAATATTCAACCAGAATTTGCCACAAATATTGTTTAATTTGAATAACATTTTTGTTAAATAGTATTCAACACTTAATGCCAAACATCGCAACCAATGCTATACTCCATACGAAACAAGAGCTCAATAATAGACACTGTTATCGACAACTAGTGGACACTTTCCATGAAAATTGCTTTGATTTGACCAAGGTAATCACAATAATCAAATAATAATGAATACAAATGATTAATTTTATTACAATTTATTTGTTTCAGAATTCCTATACATTGAGAAAAATGGATATTTTTGTCAATATTTGCGAGCATTTAGGGCACGACTCCAATGGTGTGAATACAGCGGTCGACCATTTGCTACAATACTGTCGACACAATATTCAACCAGAATTTGCCACAAATATTGTTTAATTTGAATAACATTTTTGTTACATTTGCTGTTTTTTATTATCAATTAAGTTTTTTATTTTGTTTTTTACTGATGTACTTTACAATGATATTATAATAATAAAAATTTTATAAACAAGTATGAGGTCTCTTAATTAAACTTATAAACTAATAAATAACTCTAAAAATGATTATCTACAACATTGCACAAAACTAAAATATTTATTTAAACATAAATATATATAATTATTTACTTATTTACTTTAAAATAAAGACTTAATTAAGATAAATTTTTACATTAAAATGTAAATATTTTGTTTAATTTAAAAAACAATAAACTATTATTATTAACATAAATTTTTTTATAATGATTGTTTAAAATATTTACTGATAAAATTAGACATGTTTAAATATAAACTTTTTATTATACAGGCCTATTATATTGTCAATTACGGTCTTTTCATATAAATAACAACTATTACACTATTTATTGCATGTTTATAATAGTGATATAGCAATAATTATTAAAATAAAAGTAGCTATATATTATTCGTGTAAAATATTCAATTATTTAATATATTATATTATAAAAACTATATAATATATAAAATACAGAAGTAATTATTAAGTGACCTTAAACCTGCCCTGAATATACAATTAAGTGTATTATATAACATTTCTTACATTACTAGCAGATTACTAATCAATATAACAGACATTCAGTAAACACTATAAGGTATGTGTAAATAAACTCTGCAATCATATACTAGTGATACAAATACCGTATTATTGATTGATATACAGGTGTATGACATTGGAAAATACGTTACATTTATTGCAATTACACGAGTAATAAAGTTATACTAATAAATTAAGAATTGGTATAACTTATCTGGATGATAAGAAAACTATACTTATTATTAATAAGTTATTAATAATATCAAGTATTTCAGTTACAATGAACTGTAATTTATTTACATTTTACTAATAAATTTTCATTGAACTCATACCTCCCAGTGCTGTATCTTAAATAGGTGCCTTACATAATCAATCAATTACTTTTTGAAAATACATTATTAATCAAGTCCCTTTGTTTAAAAATTGTATATAAGTCGTGACAAAAAAGTCTAAAAATTATAACATTTTGTGAATACAAACAAACTATTCAGTAAAATATGAAACAATTGCTAATTTTGTCGTTAGTTTATTTGGCTGTAAATGCGGTACCTTTTGGACACCATTTACCAGCACCTGGATATAACGGTACGACATGGGTGGTCCTATGTGCCAGTGCTGATGGTTGGTATAACTATGGGATCCAGGTAATTAATTAATAGTCTCTCTCTCTCTCTCTCTCTCTAACGGATTAAAATTTTTGAAACTTTTTTAGGCCGACGATATGGTGCGGATGGTTCACTAGTTTCGGGTCCCGTATGGGCTGCTTTTGTATTATCAGAAAGTAATGCTGCTGAATGGGTGCTCATTTGTTTTGGGATGCGGGCCATAACACCAATTGTTTGGGCTCGGTCCCGATGTCTATCATGGAGTTCCCAAACACTTTACCGGCAAAGATGTCACACCAGAGGTAGGACTTAATGGTTTAAAATTAATTTAAAATATTTTGTTTATAAATAATTT
Organism: Oppiella nova; assembly: GCA_905397405.1. NCBI lineage: Eukaryota > Metazoa > Arthropoda > Arachnida > Sarcoptiformes > Oppiidae > Oppiella > Oppiella nova. The sequence continues at coordinate 14,206 of CAJPVJ010000734.1, forward strand.
TTTGCAGAACTTTTTGGCTGTACTTAAAGGCAACGAAACACTGGAAAAGTCGGGAAAGAAGGTCGTTAAGAGTGGACCTAATGATCACGTGTTTGTCTATTTAATGGACCATGGTGGCCACCGTTAGTTTACTATTAGTTTTATTAAATTAGAACAATTAAAAATAATTATTTATATAAATATAGAAATAGTAGCATTCCCAAATGGCATACTACACGCCCAGGACTTAAACAACGCGCTAATAGATATGCATAAAAATAATAGATTTTCAAAATTGGTATTTTATTTGGAAGCATGCGAATCAGGTATTACAATTATATTAAATTATAAAAACCTAACTTATTGAAATTTAATAATTAAATTATATTCCGTACCTAGGTTCTATGTTTGACAAATTATTACCTACTGACATAAATGTATACGCTATAACCGCTACTAAGCCTGATGAGTTGGGTTGGTTTTGCTACCACGATGCTAAAGTTTATAAGACCTATCTGGGTATGATTATTAAATAATTAAAATTTTACTTGCTTAATACTTGCTCATACTCATTTATAGCTACATTCTTTGCGGTCAATTGGTTGGTAGACAGCGAGGGTCATGACCCTAAGGTCGAGTCACTTGAACAACAATACGAGTACATTAAAGCCAAAAATAATTTCACCATGGACGGTACGGTGCACACGCAACACGCGCAACAATATGGCGACTTGTCCATAGCTAATTTGCACCTATCAGAATTTTTGGGTATAGTTATCACATAAAAAGTTGATTGTGTTTAAATCTAAAATTTATTTATTTATAAAGGTACCAAAAAGTCTTCTCGAATGCATATGAATTCACTCCCATTGGATATGAATGGCCAGGAATTTGTGAGTTTCAGAGACGTTGCCATTCGGGTGTTGGAGAAGAATATTGAGTCGACGGACAATATATCCCTTAAATTAGGGTACATTATATCAAATGATTTTTAATAATATTTTTATAAATTAATATTTTTTATATAAAATTATAGTTATACTCAAGAATTGGAGCGCATATTGAATGGCCGACAATATGTGAATAAACTATTTGCTGATTACGTGAATAGTATCCAACATTTGCTTAAAGTTGAGAACCAAAACCACACCTTCGCATCCATTTCCCTAAACACCTGACCCCTAGCTTTGGCCTGAAGACTATCCAATGAGCCATCCATATAGTCCATGACAGCGCAGTGGAAGCTATAGTTGAATTGATTCAAAGGGTCAGGGATTCCGAACACCCTGAGCATTTTCATGATATTGTAGTGACTTAGGTATTTCATAATGCGGATCTCTTTCAACAACTGACCAATTGTTACCCTCAGATCCCGTTCCTCGCCGGGAAGCCGCCTGCCCTCGTAGTACTTAAGGCTAACGACTTTGAGGGCGTAGACCTTGGTCCTGTCCCGGGTGTCAAACACACGCCATATCTGATTGTCAAAAGGGTTCCGCGCGACCCATACGAAGGGTTCTGAGTCCAGCTCTAGATCTTGGACTGCCGACAGCCATTCCCGATGAGTCAATTCATAGCCCGGCCCTCCAAATGCGTAATTCGTGTCCTCGTAATGCTGGCCCACGCTGTCAAACGTGGGAAACGCTTGCGGGAACTGTAGGGGCTGGTCGGGTCGACCCGGCTCCGGGATGGTGTTGAAGTAGTAGTCCCTTGGTTTGCCATTTCTATGGCCCGTGTTTGCGGTGTTTTGTAAAATGAACTGGTTTGCAATTGTTTTGTTTGAAACATTTGTTGAAAATGTTTTTTATTTTAAAATTTATATAATTTTTGAAATATGAAATATTTTGTGTACATAAGTGAGTTAAGGGGTTAAAACATATTAACCAGGATTTAACAAAGTATAAATACATGGTTGAATAATTAAAGACTTTATATTTTAAAAAAAATTTTGGAATTGAATTAAAACATTTATATTACTGTGAATAACCACTGAAAACTTATTTAAAATTAGGCAATTAAATTAAAAATTGAAATCATATACACAAATAAAATTTAGTCTATTAAATGAAATAGCGATTTATCAAGTTATAAACCAGCATCTAATTTTACATATTGTTTTGTATACATAATATCGTTTAACCATAATACATCCAAATGATCAGTATTATGCTCAGGATCAATGCTAAAATAATTATGAAATAATAATTTTTAGACCAGTAGTGATGGTGAAGCCTACTGGCGGTGTGTTGGTACTGTTGTGCCCCATGTTGTACGTCTGCACTAATGCGCTACATAAATTGTGGTTATGTATTGTGTTTAGTAACTTAAACTTGATAATAGTTTTGAATGCAAATATAATTTATATATTGACTTGTTTAATTAATTATTATAGTTAATAAATATTTAATAGACTTATTTATTTAATTAAAACATTTATTTTGCTTATTATTATTATTATTAACTTAATAGCTATTATTATTCCTTTAATTAGTGAAGTTATTCAGAAAACATACCCTGATCTGTGTTTCCATAATGCGTTTATTTGTATGAATTGCCGGTTTGGGGACAGTTGTGTTTGAATCCATTGCCTAAATTATAGTGTTATCCGGTGTGAATTAATGTTCTAGTAATATAAAGTCTAGTAGTATACTGTATTTATCTTTTAAATGTCACAACATTTACAGAATATCAAGTATAATAATACAAAACTTATTTATCAAGAAAATTAAATTTATATTGACTTGATTGTCATTTGGGCGTTTATGCAAATGTCGAAATTAATTGTTTTTATTATATACCAAAGATAATTAGATACCAAATGAATTGAGTATAATTTATTGCACCATAATCTAGCAATATAAACATGATCAATACGAGTTTAATGAAAAATTTGTATAACTTAAAATTTTGAACGATTAACCTCATAAACATGAAAATAGTTTAATTTTATTGAATATGCCTCATAAGAATATTTGTGTTGACATTTAGATGTTATAAAATTAAAACATTTATCTGGATTATCTAAATGAATTATGGCTTATTATCTAAGAAAGTGTATAGAATATAAATTGGGTGACAACCAGTTGGGCGACCCCTCCAGCGAACTGTCTCTTACCATTGCTGCCTTTAATCCTGTACGAAATAGTTACACATTTTGTTATACTTATTGTGTTTAATAGACATATGATACATTGTTGAATACAATAAGTAATATTTATTTGAATTTAATTGAAATATTTAGTCTTTATGTCTATTTGATGGGCGAGTAGTGACGGCATTGGCGAGTGGGGTATTTAGTAAGTTTAATATCACTTTAAAAACATATTCTGGATATTTTGATGTTAAAGGTCATATGGAAACAAATCAGGTATTTATTAATACAGTAGTTAAACACTTAAACTTAAAGTAATAATTGTAAAAATGTCATCGCTTTTAGGACGTTGATGCGGTGCTGGCCAGGTGGGCTATCACTAAAGTATTTGCAAAGTTTGCAGTAGGCCAGTGGTTTAAGGATGAATACAACATGGTCATTCTCAGTGCATTATATACAAAACAACCCAATATAGCAATCATGCTTAATGTCTATGCACTCAATGTTTGGCTACTCGTAATATTAAGTATATTTATTATATCAATTGTCCACTATATTGAATGCAAGCTAAAAGGTATGCTAAGCTATTATCAATATAATATGTTAGTAATTAAAATTTATATTAAATTTATAAATACATATCAGATGAGCACAAAAGTATTAGTGTTGTACTGTTTGAGACGACAGCACAACTCATAAATCAAGTTAAAAAAGAGCACAAGATATCATTTCTGATCTCAATCTGGTCTTTGGTGGCACTCCTCCTGTCAAAAGTATTCAGTTCTGGTATATTGTCGGCTGTGATAGACAGGGAGACCGTATTGGTTGACTCGATGGACCAGTTGCTTAAAACCAATTTAAAGGCATATGTGGCTAACGAGTCGTACATATGGTGGCAGTTTGAGAACTTCGACAATCCTAACGACAACCTACCATTGGTTCCCAGTTTAGACACATTGAGACAAACCCATCGAATTAAATATGTGGACCGGGAAAATGATCCTACTGCTCAAAAAGTTAGTGTTCAATGTATAATTAAATTGTCACTGGTAACACGCCTATTCTATGTGTCATTTTAGGATATTTTACAAGAAGTATCCGAAAGAAAATACGTTTATATGAGTTATTTGGAGGCTATATTCGCCCGAAAGTATTTGAATCAAGAATTTAAATTAGAGATTTCCAGTGAAATGAATTTCCCGGCTCTCATAGCTTACACCGTAAATAAGAATTACACAAAAGCAAGGGAACGACTACTAAATGTGTAAGTTACATTATCAGTAAAACTACATGAATGTTTAAAATAAATTATAAATCTAAATACTAAAACTTATATCTGTTTAAAATATTTATACATTGTTTGAAAGGATTAAAATAATGGTCGAGTCGGGTATTAGCGTGGAAATGGAGGATATGAATAAACTGGGTATTATAATGGATGGCAAAAAGCAATACGATGAATATAAAAACAGGACTCATATTAAAGATGAAGAGCAGTCCAATATAAAATTTGAATTGATAGTTGTCCTGCTAATTACAACGTGCAGTTGCTATGCTTTTTGTTCCCTGGTACTCATTTTAGAGCTTATTGTATCGAAAAATTATAATCCAGAAATTCATATGAAATATTTACATAGCCGTAAACAATCTAATGTAAGTCATACTAGACGTAAACATTCAATATTTATACATAATTCAAGTAGTTCACTTGGTTAGATATATTGATTTAGATATTTAATGTACATTTAACGATTTTCGTTAAAAATAAATTTAAAACATTATCTTAAGTAATAATTATTTGACATAATATTATGTGGTCAGGTATTATGTTTAGTAAATTAAAATTGATAATAGTTATGAATACAAAATATAATTTATAGATAATAGACTGTATTTATTTAATTAAAACAATTATTTTGATTATTATTATTTTTATTAACTAAATAGCTATTATATTACTTTAATTAGTGAACTTATTCAGAAAACATACCCTGATCTGTGTTTCCATAATGCGCCTATTTGTTTGAATTGCCGGTTTGGGGACAGTTGTGTTTGAATTCATTGCCTAAATTATGGTCTTATCCGGGGTGAATTAATGTGTCTAATAATATAAAGTCTAGTATTATATGTGTCTTTTAAATGTCACTATATTTACAGAATATCAAGTATAATAATACAAAACTTATTTATCAAGAAAATTAAATTTATATTGACTTGATTTGTCATTTGGGCGTTTATGCAAATGTCGAAATTAATTGTTTTTATTATATACCAAAGATAATTAGATACCAAATGAATTGAGTATTATTTATTGCACCGTAATCTAGTAATATAAGCATGATCAATACGAGTTTAATGAAAAATTTGTATAACTTAAAATTTTGAACGATAAACCTTATAAACTTGAAAATAGTTTAATTTTATTGAATATGCCTAGAGATAAATAAAATTGTAGATAATGTTTACAAATATTAATATTAAATGGTTTCATTATCCTTCAAATTGAAATTTTATATCTTAAATCCCAAATGAATTATTATTCATAAAATCATTGAGTGTTTAGAAAAATGTTTATTTTTGGATGAATTGAATGTAAACTTTGATGGAAACAAACTTTTCTAAATCAAAGCAGAAATCAAATGTTTTTGATGAACCAAATGCTTGTGTTTTATATAATAATGCCTTTGGATATTAAAACTACTGGATCCCAGTGTTGACCCAATAGCCTGTCCCGGGATCAATGGACCCAACCGGGAGGGATGACCAGATGTGGCGCAAAGCAGCCATAGGCAGTGGTGTTAGGCCGTAGAGTAGCACCGGGAGGCCATTGAGTATTCTGTTGAGCGGTTGACAGAGACAGATATTGGGGTCCATGAGTGGCCGCGTATCCCGACTCAGTTGACGTCGATCTTAGGGAAGGTGATGAGGCTATCGGTTGGGACGGGGAGTCCGGTGCCCCAGATCTCCATTGCGCTAAACTTGAGTTGTGGGACACAGTTGACTGCGTAGAGCCGGCCGGGGAGAAAGGGATCGGACGTCTCTGTTGTGTTCTCTCCGGAATCTGAACTGGAGTGTAATGTGTGGGAAGGGATCGACCGGTTGGTTGAGTTCGCGTTTGAGGTCGCCATAGAGGCTGAGCTGGTCGTGGGCCGGGCACCGGTAGGAGTTTGTTGTCATCCGTGTAATAATAGTTACCGGCTCTGGGATCCCATTTGTATAACGGCAATTTGTATTTACCGATAGGATTGCCTACTTTCTCGTACAGCCAACCGTCGATTCCCATCCGTATACGCACGCCATCCAGCCTGTCCTCCCTGTCCCCGAACTCCAGTTTGTTCATCTGGTGCTCATCTATCGTACGGTTCCCACAATCCTGGTATGCCTTATAGACACGTTGGCCGGCACTGGTAGTGTCGGAGTCAAAGCTGAGGGCATAGGTTTCAAACCACGTGTCGTATTTGCAAATCACATCAGATTTGGGCGTAAAGAAGAAGCCGTTCCTCGCGTCATAGAAAAGGGGTGACACCGGCGCCACTGGGGGTACGATAGGAGGGGTTGACAGGTTGGCGGGCAGTTGGGCGCACCGGAACGGGTACTTCGTGTGGGGCAGTCTGTACATCATGTGCCGGCCCTTCACTTTAGTCATGGCATCCTCTCCCTCTTGAAGAGCCACTCGCCGTCT
>CAJPVJ010000735.1:3559-20950 GCA_905397405.1 Oppiella nova
TGTAGACACATTGGGAGCAAATGCTAAATCAGTGGATAAATTCAGTATTAAATCGACGGCTAATAGCTTTATGGCCGTCAATATGACAACAAGTTTTAGAAACTTTTTATTCAACGACACATACATTCATTCGTTGCCTATATTACAGAATTTAATGACAAATTATTTTTACAATTTATCTAATATTCACCCATCTGTGGAACCAATTAAAAGCACAATCAATACATATAACCATCCATTCCCTCAAACAGACGAGGAATCAGTTCTGTATTCATTTGATCCCAAACTGTTTACATATGTCTTACTAATGGCTGTAATACTGGGAGGCATTCCTCCGACGATTGCCGTCGAAGTAGTAGAAGACAGAGAAGTAATTATAATTATATTCATGAAAAAACAATTACCGTAGTTATGAAATAATTGATTAATTTTTGTTAATTTCAGTCAAAAGTCAAGAATTTATTACGAGTTTGTGGTTTAACTCTTAAACAGTATTGGTTCACAACATTAGTCTGTCATCTGATTATGTTTGCCATATCCGTACTTCTGATACTAATAGTCACAGTATTCGTACTGAACATAGAGTTCCTCCAGAATTCCGAGGCCAGGGTCTGTGTATTTATACTATTCATCCTATTTATGCCCTCATCTCTCATCACTTGTTACGTGTGGACCCATATGTTCAACAAAAAAGAGACCGCGAGGGGTGTCCTAACCATTCTCTGCTATTTGGTATTCACTCTAGCATTGGTCTAATTAGTTGCTTGATTATTAATTATTGATTTAATTACAGCCGGGTATGGTTCTGATTATGGTCGTGGCACTAGTATCGCCCAATAATGCAGACACTGCCAAACTATTACATTACATATTTTGCTTCCTAACCCCCTTCTATATACCTCAAGGGGCCCTCCTATACATTTCAGTAGTAAGTAATTTTGTACTTGTTTACTTTTGATTAAGACTTTTAATATGACATAAAATTTTATTATCCATTACAGACATCCAATTTAATTAAGATCTCATCCGTGGCGGACATTGGCATCAAAAATATCTCGTATTTCGATTGGAATCAAAATATTGACATTTGTTTTATTGCTGTAATTACAAGAATATTCTTTTAATTTTGTAAAGAATATTGTTTACTCATAAGTATTTTTAATGTTTTTTCAGTTGATATTCCATATGATATTCTACTCAATATTGTTACTAATTGTGGATAAACTAAAATCCGGCGAAAGTATAATGAGTTCATTGGGTTTCGACGGCTCGAAGACAAACATCACATCAATTCCCTCTGAACTCGAGGACGAAGACGTGCGACAAGAGAGGGCTGATGTCCAGCAGTACTTACACAATGGCTTTCAAGAGAGAGTTAGTTTTCACAGAATATTCTGTAATAAAACTTATTGTTTGATAACTATTATCTCAATTCAGACACCGATTGTCTTACTGAACGAATTGCATAAGAAGTACTCGGAGACTAATCTCTTTGATTGCTTTAAGAAGAATAAGAAACCGGCGAAGACTGCCGTCCAGAACATGAGTCTACTGCTAGAATCGGGTCATATATTCGGACTCCTGGGACCCAACGGCGCCGGGAAGACGACGACAATGAAGATAATGATTTGCGAAGAGATACAAACCGCCGGAAACTTTATGATCAGTGGCCACAAAGTGAAAGCTTCCGACTCGGATGTGTTCAAATTGATTGGTTATTGTCCACAACACGACGCCCTCTGGAAGGAGATTACCGTCAAAGAGCACATGAGTCTGATCGCAGCTATTCGTGGTATTCCCGACGATCGGATCCAAAGGATTTGCGAGAAGTTTGTTATAAGAATCTCTGTAAACATGAAATGTTTTATTTATCATTGGTTTAAATGTATAGTTATATCGAAAACATGAGAATTACTGAACACAAGGATAAGAAGAGTCAAGAGTTGTCCGGAGGAACCAAACGGAAAGTATGTGACAATCAACTGTAGCTTTATTGCTATATCTTTAATGAAATTGAACTGGATTACATTTATAATGATTTAATACACTAAACAGTTATGCTATTTGATGGCACTGTTGGGTCGATCCAATCTGGTCTTACTGGACGAGCCGTCCACTGGAATGGATCCAAAAGGTTTGTAATTCAAGAATATTCTGTCAAGAATTTGCACACAAATAGAAATTAATTCATTGCCCGAATCCACAGCCAAACGATTCCTATGGAAGACCATTCTGTCAGCCTTTGAACGCAACACAAACCGGTCGGCAGTGTTGACCACCCACTCGATGGAGGAGGCGGACGCCCTGTGCACCCGACTCGGCATTATGATCAAGGGTGTCATGAGGTGTGTGGGCTCACTGCAACACCTCAAGAATAAGTACGGCGCCGGCTATATGCTGGAGATCAAGTGGACGCACGGCGCCGGCAGTGACGCCAACTTTGGGCCCAAACTGAAGCAAACGATTGAATCGTTTTTTGTGCATTTGGTGGCCAAAGAGGAGTACAATAATCGACTCATTTTCGATGTCCCGCAACAGTCGGTGAAGTCGTTGTCGAAGATATTCGGGTTTCTCGAGGGGTTGAGACAATCGACGCCAGAGATCGAGGAGTACAGCTTCAGTCAGAAAACCATTGAACAGATTTTCATCGATTTCGCCAAACAGCAGGACATCGATGAATGAGTTTACTGTCAATCAGTATCTAGTCTTTCAATTCGCTGTCTAATCATTGAAAGTATTGTTTTTTGTTATATTTTTTTTGTTATTTAATTTGTATAATTATATGTAAATTAATTTATATTTTTGATATATTTATTTAAAAACAGTATATTAATCGAGACTTAAAAAACCCAGAAGTTTTTCCTAACTCTCATGTGACTGAGTGTCGCATGAATTGAATTTACTTATAAGAGAAGTGTTTTGATTCAAAGTTTGTGATAAATACTTAACAACACTATTAATTGAAATAAAGTGAATATAATTTTCAATAAATAATTGCTATTTAATAAATAAATTTTATTAAAAGTTAAAGTTATAAGGGGTGGGCGTATATGGAGTTTAACATAAAATAATTGTAGATATCATCAAAAAAAACTTACGATAACTCTAATGATAGAATTGTTGACAACTTTTCCATATATTATAAGTTCATTTCCATCTGGAAAAGACTTTGATCCCAATTATCAGATCCACAGATTTCATGAAAAAGTTTTCCTCCACTAAAAAGTATAACAATATATAACTACTAAATAGCAAACAATTTGTTTAATTCACTGTAAACTACACGAAAAAGGCATTGAATGAATACCACAAAAACACTGATAATAAAAAACAGTTAATAACGAAACTTCATATAAATTTTAATCATTGATCCCAAAAAACTAATGTTAAAAAAGTTTCATTTGCAGCGAAAACAAGTATAATTGATGTCTAAAAACATGTTTCAATGCAAGAGTACTGTAATAAATAAAACTTTTCAAAGCATTGCAAAAGTGTTTTCTCTGTGCACTCATCAAACACATCCAGACAAACGAGTTATTAATTAAAAATCGTAAATATAATCTTCAAACAAAACTATATCTATATTTATCGCCACAAACCTCACCACTGATTATAACGTCCACTGAATGCACGGCTAATATGACCGCAAACCCAACGCTATGTGAATGACGTGAATACAGACATAAGACTAAGCATTGAATTCATTGTATTATTGATGTATTGAGTGATGGGTTCAGTGTTTTCACGACTACTCACATGTGTTTACCACAAATGCATTGACAGGACCTGTGCGAAAGACATCGCCACCACCGCCACCAACACCACCACCAATCCAGTCGTGACCATTAGACAGCCACCGGTGGGCAACCGTAAGACCTCGATGGACGTGACGCGACACAACTTCTTGGAGACGCTGCGCGAGATCGAGGCCATCATCAGCGCCGCCGACTTCGCCACCATTGACACCGAGTTGAGTGGCTTAAGACGTCTGGACACGAAGGGTATGCAACTGTTGGACACCGCTGACGAGCGATACGCCAAACTCAAGCAATCGATCGCCGGCTTCAGTCTAATCCAGTTCGGGTTGACGTGTTTCCAAGCGGTTCCCAACGACACCGCCGATGGCCACCACTACGCGTGCCATTCGTACAACTTCTACATATTCCCGCAAAAGTCTTCGGGAATCAACAAAGCGATGGGCGACCGGGTGTTCAGTGTCCAGACGTCGTCCCTCCAGTTCTTGGCGTCCAATGGCTTCGACTTCAATAAACTGATAATCGATGGCATCTCTTATCTGAACGACGCGGAGGAGAAGCTGTGCGTTGAGGCCATCGAGGCTCAGAAGAAGGCCAACGCGGAGTCGGCGGCCGCCAACTCGTCCACCACTGGCGGCAAGTCTTCGCCGGCGGTGTCGGCGCTCACCGACGAAGACAAGCGCTTTGTCGACGAAATTGTGGTAAAAGTGCGCGAATTCATGGCCGACGAGTCGCGAGAGACCATTGATTTGAGTCCATGTAATGCCTTTAAACGACGACTGATCTACGAGTCGCTGAAGAGTCAAGACTTCAACGATTCCGTGGAGATGAAGACTGTGATGGTGTCCCAGAACTCGAGTGATAGGTATGTGTCGGTCAGTAAAGTGGATAAACTCGTGAAAGAGCGCAAAGACGAGGAGTCGCTGACCGAAGCCATAGGTTTCTCGAAGATTATCCAACTGTTGATCAAATACCAGAAGCCTATCATCGGGCACAACGTTCTGCTGGATCTGATGCACACATTCAACCAATTCATTGAACCGCTTCCCAACGACTACAAGACATTCAGGAACTTAATTCACGCCATATTTCCCATCGTTTATGATACCAAACACATCGCTTCCGCGCCGGTATTCAAAGACAAACTCGAAAACACTGGTATTTATGCGCTAAAGACTGAATTGTCTCACAGATAACTGGATTTAAAAACTATTTTCCAATCACTTCTATAGCATTAGGAGATCTACACGAAAGACTAAAGACATCGCCATTCAAGACAATAGATGTTGAGCTCAAGAATGGCAAACACTGCGACGGAAAGGCTCTTCACGAGGCCGGCTATGACTCGTACGTCACTGGCGTTTGTTTCGTCGGATTAGTCCACTATTTAGGCTCATTAGTCGACCCGAAAGTCACCCGATTTGATGCCATACTGCTCGGCGACTATCAGAACAAACTGTTCCTCACATACAGCCACGACATCCATCACTTCAATCTGGAGGCGGACGAGCCGGTGCCCAATCGGGACCACGTGTTTCACGTGACGTTCCCCAAGGAGTGGAAGACCAACGAGTTGTTCCACTTGTTCTCGGCGTTCGGCGGCGTCGCCATCGGTTGGGTCAACGAGACGAGCGCTCTGTGCGCTCTCAAAGACCCGTCAAATGCGGACAAAATCCGCAAATCGTTGCTAAAGACGACGTCGACTAACAGCACGTATAAAGTGATCTCATATAAGGAGTTTGTGGCCAAACAGTCGGCGCAGTCATCGTCGTCGTCGTCGACGCCTACATCCGCGGTCGCCGACGACGTGAGAGACGGTCTGAAACGCAACGCCAAGTCGAGGGCATCGCCGCAGACGCCCAACGCTAACCCATACAAGAAGTCGAAAGTGATTGACGCCAAGAGTCCCGCCGCTGAGAAAGTCACTCCAAATGTGTCTAAACATAAGCCAAAGCTGTTTGAAGAGCCGGCGGACTGGGAGGTCGACATCAATTGATCACAAAACGAGATAATAGTGTTGACAGAGAAATACATTCATATGTTTCGTTAGTATTGTTTCTTGTTGTCAGACATCGAAACCATTTTTTCGATTACTTTTCTTGAGATATATTTCATAAACCATTTGAATAGTCAACCAATTTTCGGATCAATTAGTGATTTGTTTAGTAGTTATGACCGCAAAAAGACAACTATTTTTGACAGTTTTTTCGGTGCACACAGTGTTTATAATAGCGTTGAATATGTATTTCTCGGTGTATTGTATTATTCAATGTATAAACGAATTGATAGAAAAACCTATTTTTAATTGTAATTAAATTTACAAATTGTTTTTACCGTACATTTCATTCAAACACTGGTTTTTTGGATTCATATGTTCACACATTTTACGACAGATTAAAAATACATTTCATTCAAAATTGAATTAAAAAACTCGTTAAATACTCATTTGTAGGCATTTGTTATATAAATATAAATACACTTTAAGTAAACAATTAGTAAATTGTAATCAAAAAGCATTCATTGAATCACAAAAACTACTCGTAATTCACGGTTCGCTTCAGTTTCAGCACATCCTTCTCCACACCCTTACACTTGTGCCACAACTGGTCCGACAGCTGCTTCTCGAGCTCCTGTAGCTCTTTGCGCTGCGAACGGATCGCTTGGACGTCGCGCTGGATGTCCTTCAAGTCGGTGATCATCTGCGAGCAACTCATGACAATCGGTTGGCCATCGCCGCCATCGGGTGTCTCGATTTGGCACAACTTGTGCTCCAATTGGTACAGAATTGAGTCCAGTTTGCAGTCAACGCTTCCCAACTGATCGCCAGACACGCAGACATCACCGCAAATGATAAGACAATCGATGGCACCATCGGTGGTAACGTGACACGAGTTAGTGGTAAAATATAAACTCTTAGGGATTACTAATACTTACGACCGCTTCCAGAGTATCCACACAATTAGCCATTTCGGTGATAATCTCCTATAATCTTATGTGTGGTCTTGGGATCAGTTGCGGTGATCTCAACAAGAGTTTGTTGTTTTGGTTTTGAGTTTAAGCGCCAAACGAGTGACAAGTATTTCAGTTGTCATCCAATAGGGGGCGCTGTAATAGAGGGGTGTTTTCCGGGGGGAGTCACAGGTTATAGACCCCCGGGACTGGTAATAGAGGTCGACACTGTCTGACAGTATTTGACAGTGAGTTGGAAAGGCATTTGGTTTTATGCGTGAAAAGGGCTCAACTCTACTCTCATTCCCTATAAACCATTTTAATGAGTAATTAATGAGGAGTTTATGCGATGAGTTGTGTCTATTTCGCACTGAAAACTATTTCACGCATTCATTCATAAGTTTTGTATTGAACTCAGCGTTTGAAAGCTGTCTAAATAAAATTGTTTATATAAGACATGCCACTCACACAAATCCCTCGCAAATTCATTACATATAATTTACATAGAAACCCCCCACACAATACACTGCCCCCTCGCACACCACACCCACGCTCAACGTAACGTTTATTCTGAACGTATTTCAATACGTGAGTCACTTCATAGGCATAGGTGTAGAGGTGTTGGCGACTTGATTGGGAGACCTATTGAATAGGCTTTCTGTCGGCGTTTCCCATACATTGACTGCACTTTTAAAACACAAGTCATTCAATGCATAGCATTCAGTGACTGCTATTGTATTGATTAGTCTCTCATAGCATTGCCTTTCAGTCACTATTTCGCTACAAAACTGATCATAACTTCAATCACATCCGTGTCGTTGACATAAGAGTGACCACCAATTCAGTGAACGACTAGCAGACAACGGCGACAATGGCGCAGATACTGCCCATCAGATTTCAAGAGCACCTCCAGGTATACCATCCATTCATCCGCTCATATGTCTTGTTAGCCACCAATTGGTCCCAAATGTGGGCGGATTTGGTGTCTTATACTGAGTGTCACTGTCGTTGACACTCGTGTCTAACGTATCCCTAATTGATTCAATCGATAACTAATATAACTTACTATTTCTCTCCGCCTCCCTGTCTCTCGATGTGTATGTAATGCGTGTCATCCCTGTCCACTATAATGCTGACACATCCCTGTCCATCACCACTGTCTGTGATCACAGCTCACGGCCATCGGTATCAATGCTGCGAATATCAGCTTTAATACCCTAACCATGGAGTCCGACAAATATATCTGTGTCCGCGAGAAGGTGGGCGACTCGGCACAGGTAGTCATCATCGATATGGCCAACAGTCAGACACCGATCCGACGGCCCATAAGCGCCGACTCCGCTATTATGAACCCACAGACCAAAGTCATCGCATTGAAAGGTACGCCAAGAAGTATACCATTGAATAGTAGATGACTCNATCGATATGGCCAACAGTCAGACACCGATCCGACGGCCCATAAGCGCCGACTCCGCTATTATGAACCCACAGACCAAAGTCATCGCATTGAAAGGTACGCCAAGAAGTATACCATTGAATAGTAGATGACTCGAGTCGATGACAATCGGCACGACTTGATAACCAATAGCTCTAATGATAACCCATTAAACCATTACTTGTTGTCTGTATTTGGGATCCAATAGCGATGCGAACGCTTCAGATATTCAACATTGAGATGAAGTCTAAGATGAAGGCCCACACCATCAATGAGGACGTCGTCTTCTGGAAGTGGATTAACGTCAATACCATAGCATTGGTGACGGAGACCGCAGTGTTTCACTGGTCTATGGAAGGGGACTCTTTGCCCGCGAAGATGTTCGACAGACACACGTCGCTCAACGGCTGTCAAATAATTAACTACCGGTGCGATCATTCCCTGAAGTGGTTGCTGTTGATTGGGATCTCCGCTCAGGTAAGCGATGATGTCTGTGGGCCTTATAGTAGTGGTGCGCGCGAGCAATGGTTGGACTAATGTATTGTCTTTTTTTGATTGGGAACTCATAGCAAAACCGAGTGGTGGGTGCGATGCAGTTATATTCCGTGGAGCGGAAGGTTAGCCAACCCATCGAAGGCCACGCGGCGGCGTTCACTCAATTCAAATGCGAGGGAAATCCCGAACAGTCCACCCTTTTCTGCTTCGCCGCCCGAACACAAGCCGGCGGAAAGGTATGGGTGCCTCTCATTGTGTTTTTAATGGCTTGACTAACACTCCCTTTCCCTCCACAGTTGCATGTCATCGAAGTGGGAACGCCTGCGACCGGGAATCAGCCGTACTCTAAGAAAGCGGTGGACGTGTTCTTCCCGCCCGAAGCACAGAACGACTTTCCCGTAGCGATGCAGATGTCGCCCAAGTATGACATCGTTTACCTGATCACGAAATACGGTTATATCCATCTCTACGACGTGGAGACCGGCACCTGTATCTACATGAACCGAATCAGCGCCGACACCATCTTTGTGANGTAGCGATGCAGATGTCGCCCAAGTATGACATCGTTTACCTGATCACGAAATACGGTTATATCCATCTCTACGACGTGGAGACCGGCACCTGTATCTACATGAACCGAATCAGCGCCGACACCATCTTTGTGACCGCGCCCTACGACCTGACCAGTGGTATCATTGGCGTCAACCGCAAGGGACAGGTATTTGACGTCACTTTAGCTGTATTTATGATAGTTTGTAACCGATGTCTGTGTGAACTACAGGTGCTCTCTGTGAGCGTTGAGGAGGAGAACCTCATTCCATACATTACAACAACACTCCAAAACCCGGACCTGGCCTTCAGGATCGCCGCCCGCAATAACCTGACCGGTGCTGACGACCTGTTTGTCCGCAAATTCAACACATTATTCACGAACGGCTCGTACGCCGAGGCGGCGAAAGTGGCGGCGAATGCACCCAAAGGTATACTCCGAACGCCGCAAACCATCCAACGCTTCCAACAGGTGCCCACTCAGGCCGGACAGACGTCCCCACTGTTGCAGTACTTCGGCATTCTCTTAGATCAGGGTCAGCTCAATAAGTACGAGTCGCTGGAGTTGTGTCGACCAGTCCTCCAACAAAACCGCAAACAACTGCTCGAGAAGTGGTTGAAAGACGACAAACTCGAGTGCAGTGAAGAGTTGGGCGATTTGGTGAAGTCGGTGGACCCGACCCTCGCGCTGTCGGTCTACCTGAGAGCTAACGTTCCCAATAAAGTGATCCAATGTTTCGCAGAGACGGGACAGTTCCAGAAGATTGTTCTGTACGCCAAGAAAGTGGGCTATTCTGCCGATTACGTGAGTCTACTCCGACAGGTGATGCGCACAAACCCAGACCAGGGCGCAGGCTTTGCACAGATGTTGGTGGCCGACGAGGAACCGTTAGCTGAGATCAACCAGATTGTGGACGTGTTCATGGAGTCCAATCTGGTGCAACCCTGCACCGCCTTCCTGTTGGACGCCCTCAAGAATAACAGGCCCACAGAGGGTCCCCTCCAGACTCGGCTCCTGGAGATGAATCTGATGACTGCCCCGCAAGTGGCCGACGCCATACTTGGCAACCAAATGTTCACACATTACGATAGGGCACACGTCGCCCAACTGTGCGAAAAGGCTGGCCTTTTACAGCGAGCGCTCGAACACTACACTGATTTGTACGATATTAAGAGGGCTATAGTGCACACCCATCTCCTGAACCCCGAATGGCTCGTCAATTACTTCGGGTCCCTATCGGTGGACGACTCCATTGAGTGTCTGAAGCAAATGCTGACCAATAATATCCGTCAGAATCTGCAGATCTGCGTACAGGTGGCCACCAAATATCACGAACAACTGTCCACCACTTCCCTCATCGAACTGTTCGAGTCGTTTAAGTCATACGAAGGGCTCTTCTACTTCTTGGGCTCTATCGTCAACTTCAGTCAAGACCCGGACGTCCACTTCAAGTACATCCAGGTATGCGTTGACTGTTATGACTGCTTTGATTTACGTACTGATTGTGTGTTTGTCTGCACCGGTAGGCCGCCTGCAAAACGGGTCAAATCAAAGAAGTGGAGCGCATCTGTCGCGAGAGTAACTGTTATAACGCCGAACGCGTGAAGAACTTTCTAAAAGAGGCGAAACTGACGGATCAGTTGCCGCTAATCATCACTTACTGGACTCAACTGACTTCGAGTACTCCAAACCACAGCCAAATTTATTTTAATATAAGATTCAATAGAAAACTGTTTTTATATTTAGTGTTATATTTAAATGCAATTCTTAATTATGTTTTAAACTTTATTTAATAGCAATTTAATACAGAAATAAATATTTTATTAGTTTTAAAAATAATGATTTGTATATTTTATTAGCCATTAATTTATAAATACTAAATCATAATAACTATTATTAATAGTCTATTAATATACTGACAGTCATTATAACTTTTATCAAAATCATTACATTTCCAGTGAATATCCCATTGAATAGCATTCAAAACGATTGCATAACTCGTGTCTCACTTTTAGGGCGTGTTTTCAGTGAACACTCAACACATAGACAGACAGTCAGTGAGTGTTTGTGTTTTGTTATGATTACGGCTTTTGTTGGCAAACATTTCGCACACTATTTACCATCACTTTAACCGCAAGTTGTCTCACATTATCACCACAACCACATCGCATGACCACCGATGGCCACGTGGAGAGCACACGCCTCGCAAAACAATGGCTTAAACGCCAGACAGTCGTCCAAAGAGGACGACGACTGGGAAACGGATCCAGACTTTGTCGTAAGTGTCTTATCGCTGCCACCATCTAATCCATTCGTATATCACTGCCAACTGATCCATGTCTTCACCAACAGAACGATGTCACTGAACAGCAGCAACGGTGGGGCGGCACCGGGCGTACGGCCGGCGCCATCGAGTGAGTCACCCAACCATACCATCGATTGTCTCGCTGTTAATCTCTTTGATTATCTCCTGTTTGTGACCATAAGTATCGCTGAATTGCGTGATAACGTGACCCACGAGGACGAGACCATACGCCAGAACTGGGCGCACGAGTCGCAGACGGACGCCAAGAAGGGCTTCGGCGGTGCGTTTGGCGTCCAATCGGATCGCGTGGACAAGAGTGCCGTCGGCTTTGAATACCACGAGAAGCTCGCGGCTCACGCCTCGCAGAAAGGTATGCCATCACTGACACCAACCCTACCATCCCCTCCCCTTACCATCAATGTGTGTGTCATTTGGCGTTTGACTGTATCTGTGATCTGATCCCTACGCGCAGACCATTCATCGGGATTTGGGGGCAAATTCGGTGTCCAATCGGATCGCGTGGATAAGAGTGCCGTCGGTTGGGATTATAAGGAGAAACTCAATCAACACGATTCACAGAAAGGTATGGAAAACACGTTTTTGTGCCATAAATGAGCGCTTTTTTCATATAACAATCCGATTGTCGGTCACAACCCCTGTTTCAGACCACTCAGTGGGCTTCGGCGGTAAGTTTGGCGTCCAGAAGGATAGGGTGGACCAGTCGGCCGTCGGGTGGGAGTATCACGAGAAGCTACAGCAACACGAGTCACAAAAAGGTATCACTTTATAGTCCATGAGATTGTTTGTTTCAAAGATGTCTAAAATATGGATCCGTTTGTCAGACCATTCGGTGGGCTTCGGCGGCAAATTCGGTGTCCAGTCGGACAGAGTGGACAAGTCTGCGGTCGGCTGGGAATACCACGAGAAGCTGCAGCAACACGAGTCACAAAAAGGTGTGTCCGCTAATGGCTAACCATTTTATGCCTCAATTATCACTTAAAAATGTCTTCAAATCGCAGACCACTCGAAGGGTTTTGGCGGCAAATTCGGCGTCCAATCGGATCGCGTGGACGCGTCGGCCGTTGGCTGGGAACACCACGAAAAGGTGGACAAACACGAGTCGCAGACGGACTACTCGAAGGGCTTCGGCGGCAAATACGGCGTCCAATCGGATCGCGTGGATAAGGGGGCGCACGGGTGGGACGAAGTGACCAAAACGGAGAAGCACTCGTCGCAGACGGACGGGTCGCGCGGCTTCGGCGGCAAGTTTGGCGTCGAGTCGGACCGCGTGGATAAGTCGGCCCATAGTTGGGCGCCGGAGTCGGCGGCGCCGCCTAAAGGGCAACGAAGCGGCGCCGGTGTGGATAAGCCGGCCGTTTCCAAGGGGAGCGCCAATAGTCTGAGGGCTCGGTTCGAGAATATGGCGAAACAGGACGAGACGGAAGTGAAACGACGGGCCGATGAGGAGCGCAGCCGTCGCTTAGAGAGGGAACAGCAGGAGAAGGAGGCGGCGAAGAAGGCTGAAGAGGACAGACAGCAGAAGCTGAAGCTGGAGAGGGAGCGCAGGGGTGGCAGTGATAACGAGGAGGAACAGGAGGTGGAGGTGCGCCAGAGGGACAGTTACAGAGAGGAGGCGCCGGCGAGAGAGTCGGTGTCCAGTCCTCGTGTGAACAAAATCGGTATTTCGGTGTTTCCTAAGATGGAACCACAGGTGCCGGCGTCGCCCAAAGCGCCCGAACCCCCGGTCCAGTCGTATGAGACGCATGAGAGCGACGACTCTAAATGGGAGGCCCGGCAGGAGTCGGTCCGTCAGTCGCATCCCCTGACCGGCGCCATCGCGCAGGAAGTGATTAAAAGCAGTAATACTTACCGATCGGAGGAACCGGAGGTGGAAGAGGAGGACGAGAGACAGGATTTCGGCGATAAGAAGACGACGCCTGCGGCCAACAACGGGTCGGCGCCGGGAGCCGCGTCTGGACTGACGGCTACGGCGCTGTACGACTACGAGGCGGCCGACTTCGACGAGATCTCCTTCGATCCCGAAGAGGTGATCAGCGATATAGAGATGATCGACGAGGGCTGGTGGAGGGGTAGGTGCCGGGGAAAGGTAGGCCTCTTTCCCGCCAATTACGTCCAATTGAATGAGTGATGAATCAGTCATTTGTTTAGCGGTGGAAGCGATGCAGACATTGATTGAAGTGTTTGTGTTATTATAGCAATCATTGAGTAATACTGTATTTCTAATGGTATTTGAATAATGCAAACAAATTAGAGATTTTTTTATTTGTATAATTTATTTAATTATTTAAAACACGATTAATGAGTTTGACTGATGAGACAATTTTTAAATGTCAAAAATAACTTATATTTTTAAACACTAAATGTGAAGTTATTTTGTAATTTTCTTAATGAAATGCATATGAATGCCATATATTTTTAATGTTTTTATTTTTCATTGATAATAAATGTTTAATAAATAATTGTATTACAAATTGTTTCAAATTGTTTTCCCTATAGTTTGATAGTTGAAAATTATTGACAATTTTTTGTAGGTATACCCGAAGTTTTCTAAATTTTGTGAACGATTTGTGGGCAAATAATTAAATTTGATTTTTTACTAAGGTAGTGTATCAAGGTTAAAATATCCCGGATGAATAAGTTCTATGTTCTCGTTGCGTAATATAAATATAGTTTATTTTTTATTAAAAGTGTTTATTACAGGTGTTTAGTACAACAATCTGATGCAATACCTGTGCCTATGAATAGTGCTATTAATTAGCGATAATGAACACACAATTAATCCTGAAATCAATGCACAAAGGAGTGGACAAACAAAACAAAACACAAATTTAGAGCAAA
Organism: Oppiella nova; assembly: GCA_905397405.1. Taxonomy (NCBI): domain Eukaryota; kingdom Metazoa; phylum Arthropoda; class Arachnida; order Sarcoptiformes; family Oppiidae; genus Oppiella; species Oppiella nova. The sequence continues at coordinate 17,908 of CAJPVJ010000735.1, forward strand.
ATAATTGTAAACACACACAATGACCCGGGGCAAATAAATTAGTCTAAATTATACGTTTCACACTCGCAATCGACACAAAAAACTTTGTGAAAACTTTTTCTTTTTGGCCCAAATTCACGCCACAAATCGGTCGCGTAATGTATGTAAGGGTTGCGCGCATTGAATGAGTCAATGATGTAATTCAGGCCTAAATTGAGTCAAAGCTGTGTAGCGTTGCGTTCAATCGGTTCCCGAGCAGTGAAACACGTGTTGTGTTTGTAAACCACTATTCAATACATTATTTATTTACATATTAGTCGTGAAAACACGTGTTTTCGGTGACAATTAGGTCCACAATCAGCGCATCACTCAAACGGATCGCAAGGATGTCGGCAAACATGAAGCAGAAGGCCGTGAAGACTGCGAAGACCGCCACCACCTATACGCTGAAGACGGCCAAAGGGATGCGCGACTACGAGCCCCACCAGTTGGCGGTCAGGGAGCGGGTGTTAATGTTCGCGATGTCGGGCGCGTCGTAATTGTCGAGTCGGTTGATATACTCCATGACTCGCGTGCGGTCGGCTTTGATGGCCGTCAGGATCAACAGGTTCTGGAGGTTGCGGTGATCGCTGAACACCGAGGAGTCCAACACTATCTTCTCCAACAGTTCGATCAACTCGTTCGGCAGATCGGCGGTCATGAAGGCCTTCACTGTCACCGATATGTCTTCGGGATCCTGAGTCTCGGAAAGGGCTGTTTGGACAACCTGTAAGAGTGGAAAGTTAGCACAAAACATACCCAATATATATACTATAATTCAGGGAATACCTGATCAATCAGTTGTCGCCGGAATGGATTCGACTCTTGAAGTACTTCGACCCACAGATCGGGATCTCGGCGGCGGACCAGATATCGGGCCTCACTCTTAAACAGCGAGTTCTCATTACACACTTTGATGAGCTCGAGATCGCACGACCCCCTCTCGTAGGCCATACACGCCAGGTGTGGGTCCCGCTTCTCGCAGTACTTGCCGACCACTTTGCTGTCGTAAAACTGGTTCTCTTTGAGAAACCTCTCGGGATTGTTGTTGGAGTCGATGTAGATCTTTGCCAACGCGTTATGAGTGGCCGACTCGTTGATACCCTCGTGGATACGCATCTCCAGCCACGGCAACAGCAGTTTCAGTCGGTTTCGCTTCTCCACCTCTTCGACCAGTTCGTCGGTCGAGAACTGACCCCTCACTACCATTATTAACTGCTTTATCACGTCCTCAGAGCAGTCCACGTCCAGTAGGCCGCCCACAACCACTGGGAGTCGCGATGGGTTCACCTGTAGTTCGTATCAAAACAAACGTTCATTAAAACCAATCGTTTAGAAGTAATGCCAGAAATGGTTTACCTTTTGAACGTAAATCTCGATATATTTTTGCAGATTATTTCTGTAGAGATAGAGCACTAAGTCGTGGACGAAGTCAAACCGATCGCAGACAATGATTAGCGGCAACTGATCCGTAGCGAAATGTTTGCCAACAAAAGCCGTAATCATAACAAAACACAAACACTCACTGACTGTCTGTCTATGTGTTGAGTGTTCACTGAAAACACGCCCTAAAAGTGAGACACGAGTTATGCAATCGTTTTAAATGCTATTCAATGGGATATTCACTGGAAATGTAATGATTTTGATAAAAGTTATAATGACTGTTAGTATATTAATAGACTATTAATAATAGTTATTATGATTTAGTATTTATAAACTAATGGCTAATAAAATATACAAATCATTATTTTTAAAACTAATAAAATATTTATTTCTGTATTAAATTGCTATTAAAGTAAAGTTTAAAACATAATTAAGAATTGCATTTAAATATAACACTAAATATAAAAACATTTCTATTGAATCTTATATTAAAATAAATTTGGTTGTGGTTTGGAGTATGAGAAGTCAGTCCAGTGAGTCAAACCGATCGCAGACAATGATTAGCGGCAACTGATCCGTGAGTTTGGCCTCTTTTAGAAAGTTCTTCACGCGTTCGGCGTTATAACAGTTACTCTCGCGACAGATGCGCTCCACTTCTTTGATTTGACCCGTTTTGCAGGCGGCCTAACGGTGCAGACAAACACATAATCAGTACGTAAATCAAAGCAGTCATAACAGTCAACCCATACCTGGATGTACTTGAAGTGGACGTCCTGGAAGCGTAACAAACAGTGGGTAGTGTAGAGTAGACTCGCTATCGCTGGCGGCGCTGAAGAAGCGTTTGGTACCGTTATAATGGCTGGACTTCGAGGACGTTATCGCATATTAAGACACAATTTAATAGATTTTTAATAGTTTTTATTGAACGATTGATTAAATAATGTTTATTTGAATAATTGGTTACAAAATTAAATGAATTAATTCACGAAATCGGAAGTCGAGGAATAAATTCACTCTCAATTTAAGTCAAAATGATGTCAGAAACTGGACTTTGAATCCATGCCCTAAGGCTCTCGTATTGCGATTAAGTATAAAAACTGCGAAAACGTTAAACAAATGATTAAAATTACTGTTAAACATTGAAAATGCCTTTTGGCTCATAATTATTGAGAACTTATGATAAGAATAATGTTTAAATGAAACATAAATGAAATAATTATATGAATAATAAACGAAACATTAGTTCAATTATTTGGCCCTTAATTCTTGGGCTTCTCGTCGTTGTAGTCGTCATCGGGTCCCTCATCCGCGCTATCGGTTTCCTCGTTGTCCACGACTTCGGTTTCGTCGTTCGGGCTGTCGGTTTCCGCAGTCGGTGCGCGACCGCTCGTAGGAGGCGCGCCGGCGCCTCCAGTCCGGGTCTTGACTGAAGTTGACGATAGAGCCCAAGAAGTAGAAGAGCCTTTCGTATGACTTAAACGACTCGAACAGTTCGATGAGAGGTACTGCAACAGAGGGGACGTCTGTCCGGCCTGAGTGGGCACCTGTTGGAAGCGTTGGATGGTTTGTGGCGTTCGGAGTATACCTTTGGGCGCATTCGCCGCCACTTTCGCCGCCTCGGCGTACGAGCCGTTCGTGAATA
>CAJPVJ010000736.1:0-14041 GCA_905397405.1 Oppiella nova
GATCAAAACACTACGAAATGCGACACTTTTTGCCACAGATTTAGTGTCAGATCTGGTTGACAGTGATAAGTGTCCGGTCATTCCGCACGGACTCAACTCAACGCCAGTCCCTCTCCACTCCCAACATATAGTTTACGTTGAGATCTGCAAACTTTGCATCACTTCTCGCCCTCCAGTTCATTGATCCGTCTTTTTTTGGGTTCTCTTGGAGTCGAGGCTTTCATATGAATCTTGAATCGATAAAAATTGTCGGAAATTATATGTTTTGTGTCTATCGACAGATGGAGTCTTAGATATCGCGGATGAAGAACTCAAATGATTTGCTTTCAAATATAAATTCAGTGCATATGATGCCTACAATTGATAGATTCATAGATATACTGTACGTAAAAGATGAATACACAGAATTATTTTAATTAAAATCTCATAATGTAAATAATTTTCAGCGAATATTTCATAATTAATACCAGAATTTCTAATTCAGAAACAATTTGTTTTTATATTATTTTGACAATATGTAGATAAAAGTCCTTTAATTTATAAAATAGTCAAAAGTAATCTCCAAATAACCCATGAGTTAATAAAAGGCATTCAAATGAGTGTAATGTATAAATGAAAGGATTTTTGAAAGTCAAGCAAATAAGCGATGAATTGGTGAATGCAAAGAGTAGTTAAGGAGTAAATGAGTGGTGTTTTGATCTATTTTTGCCGAATACCTAAATGATGATCGATTGTAAGACCAGTCTCTCAATCAATTGATGTGATTATGCAAACGAAACAACTATTTATATGTTTAGCCAAAAGCAGTGCAAGAGTTGTATGCGTTCGTGACTTTCGACTTATTAGAAATCATTCACTTTTCTCTCGTATTATGAGTATAATAATTGATCCCTAAAAATGTGAGACAAACACATATTCACTACTACTGACAGCGCTTATAGGTTTGGGTTTAGTTTCTAAATAATTATTTTTCACATCGCTTTCAAACGTTAATCTCTTAGCAATTAAGAGATCCTCAAAGATATGGATCTCTTTGTTAACAATCTCAACGCAAACCTTATGTCTTAAACACATATCTATGGACTTAAAAATAGTATAAAACAATTTCGCTAATGATGTGGAGAAACATAAAACACAATATATTTTTATGAAAAAATATGTTACAACTCAACCGTTAGATGTAATATATGTATTGAAAATGATTGTGAATTGAGAGCGAAATTCGTTGCATTTATTTATGAATTGTTTGAAACAAACATTAGAGTGAAGTATAAGATGGATATCAAGAAAAGGACTCCGAGTTTGGAGTTTGTAATGTATAACACAAGTGATCGCGACATACGTTACGATTACACGACTTGAGTGCAAAGGGATTTAGATGACTGGGGGAAAGGAGGCTGAGGGGCACCGGATCTTCTGAGAGACACTTTCATTCACTGGTCTTATACCTCCTAACCCTGTATCATTTTTAAACAAAGGTTTAATGAGTTCTAACTTATTATTTATGCATTTAATCCATAAAAACAATACAAATTAGAAACAGAGAATGAGATTTAAAGGCTTATAAAGTATTGATCAATGGATTTAAATAATAATTGTTAAGCACTTTGCGTAGCGATAGGCAAATGGTGTTTATGACTGCCACTGAAAAATACCTGAGAATATAAGAGCAAAAGGAAAGCGAGAGAGAGAGAGAGAGAGGGAGAGAGAGAGGGAGAGAGAGAGAGAGAGAAAGAGAGAGAGAGGACAGGCGGAGCCAATCAAAAAACGATTAGAGGGAGGATAAGGCAGTAATTCAGTTGAGATATCAGGGATGCGAACCGTGCGTTCAATACAGCGAAGAAAACGGCTCACCGCCGGGATTTGGATCCCAAATGTAATCGTTTGCTTAGAAATAGTCGAGTGTCTGAGCCGTGATATAGAAATAACAGAAGCATTACTATTATATGTCCGACATATGATTTGCTAACAATACCCTTATCTATCATACAATATATACCGGTCTCTCTCTCTCTCTCTCTCTCTCTCTCTCCATCCCTCTCTCCCTTCTTTTTGATTACTCCTCGGATATAGAGAAACGCTTTTAGCGTTTATTTTAAATGAAAGAAAAATCCATCATTTGATAGAAGAGGGAAATAAATACTAAAAGAGGAAATCTTTTGAAAGAAATTGTCAAAAAACATAAAACCTTAGAAAATAATAGTCATATAAATAAACAACAAACAGAAAAAATATTATTTAAATCTCTACTCAAATCAGCTCAAATATTGTTTGATATTTTTATTTCACTATAAATAATAAATCATTATTTAAACGAATAGAGAAAACATATGAAAATAGGGTAAAAAATTTGTCGTTTATTTTATATTCAAATGAAAGGAATGTTTTATGTTTTGTATCTATTTTTCTCATAACAAGTATTTTCTGTCTTTTTTGCTGAAGAATTGATCATTTTTTAGATGTCATGAAAATGTTTGCGCAGAATTGAAAAAATGCATAATTTGTTTGAAAAATATTTAAATTATGAAAACATAAAAATAAAAATATGTGGAGAAAAATAAATGAAAAATTAAATTATTCGAAAAGTTTGTTAAAATGATTGAATGTATACATATATCTTAAGTGAAATATTAAATTTTGGTCAAATTTTTGTTTTATTTAATAATATAAATCTCTGTCTGACATATAAACGATCAAATTTATTATATATTAGGAAGTATTAGGAGTTTGATTGCAATTACACTATAAAAACAGAGACAAAATGTTTGCTATAAATCGAGAAACGCTTTTATGTCTTAAAAGCCGGCAAATGATTGCTAGGAATCTGTATATGATTTCTCGTAATGTATAATACAATAACAATAATCTTTTGGTTTAGGTTTACAGTTGTATTAGCAGTAAATGACAATAACTTATGAGAGATTTGAAGCACAAGTTATTATAAATAGATGCGAAAACCGGGCGCTCAGACTATAAGTGCAGTCAAAAAAGGAAACGTAAACGAAATGAACGAAATGAACGCATTTTCAATCATTTTCTTTCATAAATATTTAAAATATTTTATCAAATCCATTATTAGCTTTACTGCTATAAAACGCAATGTAATAATGTTTGAGTTATAAAATTTTCATATAATATTATGTACAGAGCTTATAGAGTACAGTATTGTATGCAAAGCCTACTGTAATACAAATAACCACAATAACAGTGACAACTAATGTGACATTAAATTTTCAATTTTGTCAGACATATAGTGAAGTGCACAGCATTTGCCTGTATTTGTGTTTTTAGGATCAAAATTGCAATCAAAGTGCCGTAAAGTACTTTACAAGAAGGGCACCAAAACCATGGCTCGAGTACTACTACTCCTTACTAAAAGTACTCAACTCTTAATACTCTATAAAAACAGCTACTTATGTATGAAAAACATCATTTGATCAGAAAATCATCATTTTTACTACACTTTCTCATCCGATATGGAGTTTTACAAAGAATAAGCAGATCATTCAAAAACTATAAGCCATTATTCAAAAATAATTAGATGTCTATCCATTTGCCATTCAAATACTTAAGTCTTGGCTAATTTCACTCTATAATGAGACAACGAAATAAAGTGAACACTAAAAATAAAGGGTTTATTAACTTATGTTTAAAAAGTTTTTTGATTATTAAAAATAATTAGTTTATAAATTAATAGAAATACCAAAAGCTATTAATTTATGTGTATTACCGTACATTTTTGTATTTAAATTTATATTAGTGCACATCACGGAAACCATATGCATAATAGAGTGTAAACTTCAAATGAATACAAATAAACGGCTAATTTTATGCAATATTGCACTCAAATATATTAAATCATTTGCGAATTCAGAGCTGACATGTCTATGCCTTATATAATATTGTGTTTAATGCAAGTTTACAGCAAACTTCTGTGTTCAGCAAACTTTTTTTTATCACACTTTACAATATTATTTTAGTTTTTACACATTTGTTTTCTTATTATAAATCGTAAACCTTTTGCACTGATGCTAGAAAATATGAGCAAACATAAAAGTCATTCATATTGTAGTAAGCGGTTGAAGGACTTAGTGTTAAACATCGATAAAAATAAATAATATAGTTTTGAACAAAAATATTGCTTTCAAAGAAATAAAACCGATTCAATCGATTTGAAAATTTCTTCTAATATTTATTATATAACATTATATTATTATATGTTTACATTTTGTTGCACAAAATACTACACAATTTCTTTTTGACTTATCATAATTTGAAAAAATTGAATTTTTTATTTGTTTATATATCTGTCAAAATTTTGTAATTTAATTCAATTTGTTTCTGAATAGAGATTTCTCACAAACCGTTGAGTATTTCTTTGGAAAACTTTCGCATTGAGTGTGAATTCATAGCGAGACTAATGAGAGATGAATTGAAAACGAAATCAAATCTGTCATTTGGTTGACTTAATACAGAAAAAGAGATTTTGATTTGTTTTACAGTAAAGTATTCTTTCAGTTTATTCATAGAAAGCAGTCATATATTGTTAGCTCACAAATGTTGACCGCATTTATATTCGGATCGTTTTGCTTTTCATCTCATTTTTCATTTGCATCGATAGTAGGAGAGTGTGAGTGAACGAGAGAGAGAGAGAGAGAGAGAGAGAGAGAGAGCCGTAAGGAGATACTGAGACACTGGTCCCCCGTTTCTTGAGTTTAAAGTTAGTCTCGTATCAAATGATTGGAAATGTGATCAAAGTGTAGGACTGGAGGACTGGTATAACAATTTTGCACATATAATGTGTCAAATACTTTGATTTTGATTAATTGATTGACTCATTGACTCGTTTTTTATATGAATTCAGTTGACATAACTCGTGAGAGACGCTAAGAAACAAAGTTTTATCGGAAATTTGCTCACAAGTGAAGCCATGTCTTTGTCACCGGATGTCTAAACAATTGATTTACGACTAAAGGATATTTGGCGTCGCATTGGTATCACTGATAACGTGAAGAACAGCTATTATTAATCGTTAGTTAACCCATTGATCAGCTCTTCATAAGGATATCATTATTTGATTTTACGATTATATGATTTCTTTGATTTGCAAACGACTTTCTAATGACTACTGAATTATGTTTATTGTATTATTAATATAACTGTAACACAAGAGTCAATAATACGTCGAGGGATGGGTGGGCACCGGGATCCATATAAATGTATCCACAGTACAGTGCATATACAAAATTCCTCACTATTATAGTGTTTCCATAACAACTTTGTAAGAAAATATTTGAATTCATTCAACAGATATCGACTAAACCATCGCTGGTGTACTCTGCAGTATAACCTCTGTTTTTGTCATATAATATACATTACAAAGTATATCCAAAATTTCTAAATTCATTGCTTATGACCTGAGATAAGATAATAAACTGAATCCGAAAACACACATAGATTTATACATATTGTCTACAAGTAATGTAATGTTAATTAAATTTAGATCTCATTCTCGTTTATAATTGAATCTCAGCTGTGATTAATACAAAAGCGATTATTTATATAAATAATTAATTGTATTCCAAATAAATGACGAATTTTATTGTTTATAATTAAAGGGATTTAAATGGAAATTTCTAAACAATTTGTTTCACAAATAAACCCAATGTTTCGCAACGATTTGATTTAAACCATCAAATCTTAAAGCAATAAAATTGATTTGAATTCAAAATGCATGATATTTTTTGTTTGCTAAACAAAGAGATGGAAAACCAAACAGAAATGCAATGATTTTTATGCTCTTTGAAACAATGTTTACTCAATGGATGCAGACTTTTAAATGCATTGAATTGAAGAATTTGACCAAAAATTCAATTCATTTTATTCATTGAAGACGAGAATAGATTCTTTTCGCAAATCTAGTCTATAGACTGGCATTGAATTGAGTAAATGGATAGTAAAAGATAAACGATTCAAACGAAAACAATCTGTTGGACCCCTTCCTCAAGAAGAGGAGAGATTTCTTTCATTTGTGACACCATTTGATGCAAACAATAATATAAGACTCGAATTGATTTCAACGAATAGACAATATTTACAAAAGAAAACAATTGATGGCTTAGAGATACAAATCACTACATCTTATCAGTCGTTTGAATATTAATATTGTATAAGTTTTTATGTAGCGATTTAATGAATCTCCTATTGATTTCAATTCCTGTTTTTATAAACAAGTCATCTAACGATGAATTCGTATTTTCATTATTTAATAAAAATAATCTCATATCTGCTATTTTTATCAATTCATTCAATTACAAGTCATTACTCTAATGACAGCTCAAAAGACAACCGCTTTTCCATAAAATTGTAATTTATATCAAAGCAAATAAATGTCAAAAGTTTGAAGCCATTACTAAATATAATAATTTATTGTTAATAATAAAATCTTTCCAAAAAATCCTGTTTAAATGATACGGAATATTTTTAAAATATGTGACTCCATGTATACTCTTGATATGGTATTAATTTTGAGAGATGGCAAAAAAGTTTGTCATCTTTTTGGTTACACATTTTATTTTGGTTATGAAATGAGTATAAACTTGTGAATAAAAGCAAGTGTTTGAAAAGAAGTGCATAACAATAGATTGCAATCTCTTTTTATAGCTATATATTTAAAACTGAAATTCAGTCTATGGTGTCATAAGTATCGGAATAATGTTTGACACAAAATATCGGATACTTTATATCAGGCAAAAAATATCTAAATATCCTTAAGGTTTTGAATGCAGTATTTGTAAGTGTATAAAAAAATTCGTATGGTCAATATTTTCAAACCACAACATTTTAAAAATATTTTTTTATAAGAAGTTATGCTTAAACAAACAATACTTTATAAATGACATGCCATCAAACCCAACGACTGAAAAAAAATCTGTCTTAGTATTAGAAAAAAGTTTGTCGTTTTGTTCATCAAAAAGTGGTCTTTGAGTAAAGAAATAGAAATTGCGATGTCTTTCAACAGATTAAATAAATCACAAATAGTTAATGTGTTGAGGGGTTTGAGGGGCTGATGGGGACAGACTTGTGGACAAATCAAGACTGAATGTTACATAAAAAGATAGATGTTTTATATGATGCAAACATGCAAACACCAGACTCTACTCTACTCCATGCCATCCCTATGCCTACAGTAACACTGCATTACTCTGAGAGTATAGCTGAGTCTGAGTACCAATTCATCCGATGGTTTGGCGAACCGAGTCGTCAATGATTAATGACAGCATAAAAACATCGGAGGAATAGTAGGCAATGGATACGGAGGAGGAATAGTAGGCAATGGATATGGAGACCCAATAAGTCGACGGATATATGTTCACAGCATCACTGGATTAAAAATAACACAAATACTACACAACAACATAACCACTGTTTGGGCAATAAATGACTGCAAGAAATGTATTGAAATTTATTTGTAAGAGAAATGTCTGTTACAGTACTGGAGAGTCATTAATAAAATTAATATAACGACTCAATCGCATCATTTAACTCAATGTTTCTAATTATTGGATAGAAATTAGTGATGACTTTATTTCTGATGTTTGTCGTGATTTTATCACAAAATTATGTTTGCCTTTTGGTTTAAATATTTTCAATTACACCATATATTTGTCTCTTTTAAACCGAAAGCATCATTAATTTCAGGAAATCTACGGATTTGTAAACACATTGAATTTATGTACCAAATGAATGACCACTTTATTTATGTGTTGACTTAACTCATAAAAAGACTTTTGATTTATAGTTAAGATTTCTTTGACAGAATCACAGATCGACTGTCTTTCCGCTCTTTATATTTCAAATCAAATCTCATTTCTCTTTTAAATTAAAAAATTATACGATTTTTGGCGAAGAACTCAAACCATTCAATAATTCTTTGCTTAACTTTATAACATAGTATAGTATAATATACTACAGATAACTGTACAGTAGTAACAATAAGAGTTTTACTACACAATAGTAAAAATCTCTATAAATGTGTATTCATGTGGTAAATCTCTAATATATTGTCGGATTCATTCAAACTTTGAATTAAGCCTCAATAACAAATAGAAAAGAATTAAAATTTTTAAGTCAATAAATTAAATATTTGTTGACTTAAAGTGAATCCATTCTTACGTATAATCCATACAATGACCCCGAGGTTTGGGAACAAACTTATTCACAAATGTTATAAAGTTTTCACTTAAAATTCTTAAATTGCCTCAAATTTTTGTAATTTTCTTGAAATTCTTATATACTTTTAGACATTCATATCTCGCAGCAACGAAAAGTAAGATTTTTAAAAAACATTATAAAATGAATTTAGTTTAATACTTAAAATTTTTCTTAATATACAAAGTATTCTCTATATAAAGATATATTTTTTTTATTAAAAATGGATATATTTTTATTAAGAGAACTGCAAAACATTATTTGTTTAAGTTTAAAATATTTTAATATCAAAAGATTGTAAACTCAATCGACAATAGATTATAAAATAGATTATAATATCTTATATGCATTATTAAAACTTCTTAATAGAGTATTCAGTCAAACAAGAAATGTTTGAAAAGAATAATCAAAGTATTAAACTATTGTTATAGTAATAAGTACTGTATTATATAATATATTAGCTCATATTAATAACAAATCATTGTAATATAATACAAGAATATAACTTCTAAAATGACTTACATTGTAATTCAACTTAGGATATAAGAAATAAAATTATAATATACCAGTAGAAAGTACTTTTCCTGATCAAGTTTATCATGTAAATTACCATAAAGTAATGTGTGAAATACAATATTCTGTGATACCAATCAAATGCTGTTCAGTACTTGTTATGCAATATATTGATTCTGGTTAGATGTGTTATAAAATTAGATATTTGTGAGGTCTGTTATAAAAACACAGTATGGTATGATATTTGTTTTTATGTACAACTATATTTTATGATTATAATTTATCACAATTTTCGTAGAAATTTATTTAAACCATTTGGTTAATATCATTTGAAATAGGGAATATGCACGTAAAAAGACTACAAATCTCATCATTGAAATGACAGTAGAATTATTTGTCTGTTTATGAAAACATCGTAAACATTGCAATAATTATGAGAAATGTTTACAATAAATCCATTATTTTGCATAAAAGATAACAATTTCATGCCGAGAGTGATGGGTGTGTCCATCAAAATATAAATAAATAGTTCTCATATAATCTCAACGGGAGTTCATAATTTACAATAAAACCATTTTTATAAATAGAAACCTATGATAAATAACGGTGATAATTATTATATTATGCGGGTTTATACAGAATTGTATTAGGTGAAATATTTTGGAAAATAATTCAACAGCGCTATTAAATCTTTACAAAAACATATTTAGTTAGTACAGTATTTTAGAGTGGAAATGTGTTAATATTTTATAAATATTAATAACTTATAAGAAGAATAGTGTAGAAAATTGAAATCATTGAGTGTTTGCAATAAAGTGTGTTTTGATTTTTAAAGTCTTTGAAACTTTTGAGTCTTTCTTGAATCTTTGGTATAAAACTACAAATCAGTCATATTTACAAAAGCTATGATAAAAATGTCTTCAAATAACATAATAATAGTTCATTTTTTGTTTTATACCATAAATATCTTTAATAAGAAGTCTTTAATTTTAATGATTATAATCATCTGATTGCTTATGACTTATTGTGCTATTATAAAAGAAAAGAAAGAGATTTTCATTCAATATTTATCTTATAACATAAATGAAAATTTGATATATTTTTCTAATATAATAATAACTTTTAGTTTATTCTGTAATTTATCAATGCTTTTGAGCAGCAATTTTGAAAAATAAATAAAATAAATCATATGAAAGAAGTCATCCCTTATTACTAGTTGTGCTGAAAAATATGAATCAAATTCAGATACCCTTATGTTTTTCCTAGAGTTAGAAAATATAAATTATGACAATCAAAGTCTTTTATATTTATTTATAGAATTTAATTACAGAAAGAATTTCTTATAATAAAATATTATACGGAACTTATCTTTAAAAATAATTAATTTATATTTTTATTGTCTACTTCTAATCTAATAATATTTTAAAGCTAGTGTGGGTTTTATTATATAATAATTTTAAATTGCATTAAAAATAAAGCAAAGAAGTGTCTAGAAAGCACATGAATGAACTTAAAATTACTTGATAACTTAAAATGATTACATTATTAAGTTTTATAACTATACTTGATTTTTATCTTGAGCATTTCATTAAATTTCTTTAAACTTATTGGAAATATTGGTAAATTATTAACTATTTTCAAAATTCATTTATTTGTATAAAAATTTAATCAAAACGAGAGTAAAAGTGATGTCTCAGGAAATAAATAAATATTTTATTGGAAGAGAGAGTTTGGCAAACATTGGAGTGGAGTATGAGATGGTGTGGTATTGTATGGCATTGTATGTGAGCCCTAAAGTCGATCGATCGCCTCAAATGAATTGCTTTTCAATGGCAACAGAAATGTGAGAAGACTTGAAGACTTGTTGCCAAACAATCATAAAGACATTCAATCGATCCGTTTATAAGAGACGATAAGAGAGTGAATACAACCAAACAATTCCACTAATTATTCTTTGCTATCATTTATTGGTTTACAAAAATGCCAAAACATATAATTATCATAAAATAATTATCAATAAATGTCTTATAAATATAAAACTGTTTTCAATTCCTTCCACTTTTACATACACTATTAAATAAATGCTTATTTTATTCACTTTTCTTTCAAAAACCCATTTTATAAATAATTATTTTATGAATATTTGCGTTTAGATTGTGACAAAAGATTGTAATTTAATTCAATTCACACTATAATACAGAATAAGTGCTGATATTCTCTATTGAGGACATAACACAACAGAAGACGATAACATTTTTCAGATATAAAATCCAATTTTCATATAAGAAATAGAATTAAAGCCCTTTTGAAATATGAATTGAATTAAATAGTGTCACATCTAATGCCTTCAACTCTATCCCAGCACTTCATATAAGTTTGTATTGAATTTGAATTCAGTTTTTGCTCACAAAATACGACAACTCAGGAGAGAGAGAGAGAGCGAGAGAGAGAGAGAGAGAGAGAGATCTACTTTCGAATAAATATTGTTCACTCTATTGAACAATGTGTGAGGGCTGTCACCATATGCTTGAAGGCCTGGCCATCACACAAATGTTTGGATTTTTCTCTGAATCAAATGAAATGTTTTAGAAGAGATGAGACGACGATGAGAGAGAGAGAGAGAGAGAGAGAGAGAGAGAATTAAAATTAGCACTTTATCTCCAGTGTGCCTTATATTTAAAACTCTTGTTTTTGCATAAAATATTGGATAATAAGAAAAATATTTTCATAATTAAGATATTAATCAATAATATGATTGTGAATACAGAGAGAGCATAAGTGACACTATTATGGAAAATAGACACGAGTTTTATTAGAAAGATTGCTTCGCGTCACTGCCTTTGCCTACGAATGCAATCGCAAAAGTGATGATTAAATTTTCATCATTTCATCGCAAACTCTTGGGACACGTCTTTCAATATACGCCAGCGTTTGAGACCTATATTTGATTTCATAATATTTATTCGCTTCACTAAAAATGAATCTTCAGTTCAAAAGTTACTCTTATTATGATTATAGCGTTTTAAGAGATAATCAAAACTCTCTTATAGTGTTTCATAAGCTTTCGATGCCTTTCAGTGCGCTATTGTTTTGAAGGAAAACACCCTTTTATTCGCTAAATTAGTTTTTCTCTCCATTGGCGCCAAAATATGCTTGATTAAAAATGAAAACATAATTTCCTCATCAGATCTCATGAAAATATGAAACATATTCCCCTTACTTAAGCTCCCACTTGATTCACAATCATATTATTGATTAATATCTTAATTATGAAAATATTTTTCTTATTATCCAATATTTTATGCAAAATCAAGAGTTTTCAATATAAGGCACACTGGAGATAAAGTGCTAATTTTAAACAATCAATTTATTTGCATTTTGCAAATATGATTGAAGAATATTTGTGTTTTTAACACATTTTATATAAAAAAATGTCAAATTTATGAGTTCTTTAGGGTTGAAAAACTTGAAACTTAAGCGATCTTAACGTCAGAATATGACAAACAATTCGATATCTCATACATTAGGAGAGAGTTACAGAAAGGTTTTACACAAGTCTTGAGTCACTCTTATGTAACAAAGAGAGCAAAAATTGTCAGAAATTTGAAAAAATTTGATGTTTTCCTTTAGAGTACTGGAGAATTGAGATGAACTCCCACTCAATGTTCAAATATTTAAGAGATAATCAAAACTCTCTTATAGTGTTTCATAAGCTTTCGATGCCTTTCAGTGCGCTATTGTTTTGAAGGAAAACACCCTTTTATTCGCTAAATTAGTTTTTCTCTCCATTGGCGCCAAAAAATGTTTGATTAAAAATGAAAACATAATTTCCTCATCAGATCTCATGAAAATATGAAACATATTCCCCTCACTTAAGCTCTCACTGTATTCACAATCATATTATTGATTAATATCTTAATTATGAAAATATTTTTCTTATTATCCAATATTTTATGCAAAAACAAGAGTTTTAAATATAAGGCACACTGGAGATAAAGTGCTAATTTTAAACAATCAATTTATTTGCATTTTGCAAATATGATTGAAGAATATTTGTGTTTTTAACACATTTTATATAAAAAATGTCAAATTTATGAGTTCTTTAGGGTTGAAAAACTTGAAACTTAAGCGATCTTAACGTCAGAATATGACAAACAATTCGATATCTCATACATTAGGAGAGAGTTACAGAAAGTTTTTACACAAGTCTTGAGTCACTCTTATGTAACAAAGAGAGCAAAAATTGTCAGAAATTTGAAAAAATTTGATGTTTTCCTTTAGAGTACTGGAGAATTGAGATGAACTCCCACTCAATGTTCAAATTGTTTGACACAAGAGAAGGCAATAGGAATCAAACGAATCACTGAATAAGAAAGTTATAGACTCTCACAAAGTTTATCTCTCTTTTGAGAAAATTTGAGACCAATAAAAGGGATGTTTGCAAAAAAGCAGTGTCTGATCAGTCACTCATTCAGTCAGTCAGGGGTTTGAAAGTAAAGTCAAATCCAGAGGTGACTATAAATAGGAGAGAAAGAGTCTATCAATTCAAGTGTTAGTCCATCCATCAGTGAAATTGGATTTTCACAATAAATTCAAATATTATTCATTTAATTAGTTGTGTAATCATCGCAGAAAACTGAGTGAAAGTTTTTGATGTTTAATAAAATATTGATTCAATATGAACTCATATAATGTTTGTCTGAATTCATGAAATATTCTTCAATTCAGTGTCTGTTTGCAGACTTGAGTTACACCTAAGGGTTTGGTTGAGAGGAAAACATTGAAATGAAATATTTTTTGCAAAAACTGAATTCAACAAAATATAAGTGAATTTTCAATCCTCGTGTCAGACATTTGAACAAACTTTAAGTCTATTACAACAAATAAAATGCCATACAATTGCTTTTATTACAACAAATATGAGTTTTGAATAAATTTTCATATTTAAAAATTCAATTGATTTTCTAATGATTACTGAACACGCATTTCAATGCAAATATGATGGAAATGTAATTTCTGAAACAAAATACCATTTGTGGCAAACAATTTGAAAAATGTGTGGCATATTTGTATAGACTTCATGTTAGGGCTTGCTTTGGATTATCATATTCAGAGTGAATGTGTTTTGTATATTATCTTCAATGTTAATCTGAATGGCTTTATACATATAAAAAGCATTAGATTGAAATGAATAACAATTAATTAATAATAGAAAAGTCTGTATTTAACCCTAACTCGGAAGACCTGAATATGAGGGCTAATCAGATATACTTCAACAAAACGTAAGACTCTTATGTGATATACATTTATAATGATA